>VSMD01059495.1:0-25812 GCA_008750895.1 Mirza zaza
GTCTGACGCCTCCCTTTCTTTATGAATTCTGTATTGAGCATTTGTGGGTGCTTGGACTCCAAGGGCAGGTGGAAGTGAGTTAGAAGAAACAGCCATGGCCTAATAAGTGAGTTTTGAACTGAGTTCAGAGAAGTCTGTGTAATGTTTTTACCAATTTTGTTCTCAGGCAGGATCTGGTGATTTTGAAGAGAAGCCTGAACAGCCAAGATGAAAGCCCCTGCTTCCTCTACCTGAGGTGTGACCCTGCCGGAGGTGAAGAAATCGTTTCTGTGGGCATTCTCAGTTCTGCAAGAAACATGGAAGTATACTTAGGAGAGGAGTACTGTGGAACCAGTCAGGGCAAGGATGTTGGTACTTTCCTGGATGACAGGTTTGTGACTTGTAGAAGTCAAAGTGTTCTCCTGAATCAGTGTTATTTTCCCACAGCCTTTGTGGTGTTTATTGATTATCTGACATGGATGCCATACGTTAGGGGAGAGAAGATAAAAACCAGTAGACATAGAAGTTTTAGACCATTGAAGGATCTCATAGGCTGTCTAGATCAGCTTTCTCATTTTTATCAATGTAGAGATTGAGCTAATAAGGGGGAGGTGAGTTGGTCATGCTAGTTATAAATGTATACAGACAATAGTGCAGTCCTTCTTGCTGCTGCTTGGCTAGTTCCAAAAACACAATGGCCTGTTTTCGAAATTAATTTGTCAATCAGTCTGGAACTTTGAACACATTTTTTGTGAGGAAGCCCATTACAAATGGTGCACAAACCCCGCCTGTGGCTTATGTCTGTAATTCTAACACTCTAGGATGCCAAGGCAGGAGGATTGCTTGAGCTCAGGAGTTCCAGACCACCCTGAGCAAGAGCCATACCCAATCTCTACTAAAAATAGAAAAAATTAGCCTGGCACGATGGTGTGCCCCTGTAGTCCTAGCTACACAGGAGACTGAGGCAAGAGGATCGCTTGAGCCCAGGAGTTTAAGGTTGCTCTGAGTTATGATGATGCCACTGCACTCTACCAGGGTAACAAAGCAAGACTGTCTTAAAAAAAAAAAAAAAAGAATGGTACACAAACCCATATAAGCCTATTTAATCTGTGATTCAGTCTCTTACATTCTCTAGTAGCTTATAGGAAGATTCTACACTAATCTCTCCTATATAAATCAGAATACAAACTATTTTATGTATTGTGCATATTGGAATAGTAATACATGATGCGGTGTTAGTAACTGGGTCATTTGAGGCAAGATCCCAACTCTTTGTCCCTTACCAGGCAGACTAAATCTCAGGATTTAAGCAATGACCTGGGGACAGTTTATTTTGATTTTTTTCAATTTTGATTTTTTTCCCCAAAGCAGTATGGTTTGTTGCAGACAGTTTACTTTTAAATGCTAGTATTAAAAATGATAATCTATAAAAGTGAAAATAATTTTACTTTTATTTTTAGTGAAAACAAAATTATTTTCTACAAAAAATATTTAAAATTGGAGTCCTTGTCTCATGCATGTAAAATAAAGGTAAGTTATCACTAATTTAAATTAACTAATTTGACAATTGCAAATGTTTGTGTATAGTACATACTTATTTACTGTAGGTTTATTAATACAATTAGTCCAACTTGGTCCCTGCTGACCTTTATATAAAACTATGGTGCCAAGGAAACCACATTTTGGTTTTGGGCCCATTATATTAAGAAAGACAAGAGTACAGGTTACAGAGAAGAGCACCTAAAAGTTGAAGGGATTTGCACTGGTGTCTTGAATATGAAACATATTGTTGAGGTGAACTTTAGTGATAATCATCAGAGTCATCCCATAATATTCAGCTTTGTTGCTGATTGGCTGAGTGACCTTGGGCAAATCTTTTCATTTCTTTGGACCTACCTCTTGCTTAAATTAGGGAACTAAAAAAAAATAAAGCATTGTATTCTTTTTGTTTCCACATTACTTTATTCAAGGTTGTAAGACTTATTTTAAGAATAAGGAAAAAGTTAGTGATTCTTAAGCAGGCAGCTACCAAACTTACAGAAAGGATTGTTCTAAGACATTGTTTTAAGTAATGTACATTAATAGCTCCCTGCTTGAATAAATTACCTGGCTCATACCTGTAATCCCAGCGATTTGGGAGGCTGAGGTGGGAGGGTTGCTTGAGCCTAGGAGTTCAAGGCTATATAGTGAGCTATGATCATGCTCTCCAACCTGGGCAACAGCACAAGACCCTGTCTCTAAAAAAAAAGTTTTAAATAAAGTGATTTATTCAACAAAAATTTGAGTGCCTTCTGATGCCAGATTACTAGACATTTAGGAATCAACAGTAATAAAATAAATTGGAATTATTGCCCTTGCGTTGCTTATATTCTAGTGGGAAGTGACAGATAATAAACATGCTCGGCAAATAAAATTGTACTAAATTTGATGGTGAGAAAGGCCATGAGAATTAAGAAGCAGAAAGGGCATAATACAGTAGTTGAGAGGTGGATGTGTAAATTTAATGGAGTATTTCCTCAGTTGTTGAGGACAGTCATGTCTTTGGTGTCATGGGTCTGGTTTGACCTGTGTCTTTGTGTTACATATGGTGAGTGTTTTTTTGTAACCATTCTATGGAATATGTGAGGGCAAAGCATCTTTTCATTTAGGGAGGTCCCCAGCCTGCTAAAGCTTTTCTGGGACAGTGGTATATGAAAATGAAAAAAATAGTAACTGATGCATATTTTGGGGTATCTACTGGTAGGTACTGGAAATTTTAACGCATAATCACAACAACCATATGGAACCATTATTATTCCCTCATTTTACTCCCAACTCAGGTTTTGGGATTTGCCCAGGATCATACAGGCTGTAAGCAGCAAAATCATAATTGAACCCCAGTCTGTCTGATTCTAAGTCCTGGTTTTTTTTGCGCTTTGCTACTCTGTTGTCATTACCACACATGAAATGTCTTTTGGTTCAGAAACATGGATGAACTGAGGCAGCACAAAGCATTGGAAAGGGCACTCCTGTAAAAGCCGGAAGAGCTAGGTTCTGAGCCTTTTTGCTTCCTGGGTAATCCTTTGACAAGTTAGAGAATTAACCCTGACCTCTTCTTCAATATGTACATCATCAGGTTATACAGCACTATCTTGGCTTTTCCTTATAGTTCTAAATGGCTGACTTATATTAAGTATTTTAGTAAACACTTTGGATAGACTTGGGAACACCCATATTTTATAATAAAAAATATTATAGCAAGCTGCAGTGTCTTAAAGTCTCAGATTGGTATAGTTTATTTTTAGCTCCTTAAGTAAAACTTTAACCTCCTTTTGTGTATTTAGTGTATTTTTTTAAGTTTGAAAACAACATTGTCTTATATAAATTATTCTTCTGAACTTCATAATAAATTGAAAGTTCTGACCATTACTATTTTAGAGAAAACTTAAAAATGAAAATATATTTAAAGTTTTTATTTGCCTTCCTAAATACTCTACTCTTGCTAATTTAATAAAAAGTGACCTTAAATAGTGAATATTCTTTAATGTCATTATTTATTTTCCTGAACTTTTGTATTGTAATAGTTGCTGTCCTTTGGTGAAAAGCAGTGTGTGTTCATCAGTAAAGTTGTGGTACACATGAGACCGATTTCAGCAAATTCTTCAACAAGCTCTCCAGCTCTGGGATCAAGGATAGACCTAGACAGGGTTCAAGCCATAATGGAGTCCATGGGATCAAACTTATCACCTGGAGCTCAGCAATTGATGAATATGGTTAGGTTTCAACAGCTGGTGAGTAGAAATGGATTTCTTCCCAGATACCTTTAAAAATTTGAAAACAATGGCTTTTTATAAAGACATGTAGTGACTTAATTTTTTTCTTTTTATTAATTTAACTGTTATCTTTATTTTCATAAAAATTTTATTTGATAGACTTACCCTTTAACAAAAGATTTTGACTACAGATCTTCACACTTTTTCATGAATTTATTCACTCATTCAATCAGCAAGTATTAAGCACCTTTACAGTGAACAAGGTTTGAACACTTTTGTGGTTGCAGTGATGATCAGTTAGTCTATAGCCTATCTTTAAAGATTTTTACAGTCTAGAGCACGTAAGTAGGGAGTGATGAGGTAGAGTAGGAAAGGCTACTAAAGGAAGTGGCAAGTTTATCTAGACCTTTGAAGAAAGGTGGGATTAAGCAAGTAAATCTAGAGTGAGGCCGTTTCAGACTAAGAAAATTAGGTGGATAAAATTTTAAATGCTAGAGGAACTGGATATAACTGGGAAATGAATAGTAGTTCATGTCTCTGGAGCAAAGAAGTAATGGGAAGTTTATAGTAGATTTGTGCTAGAACATAGAGAGCTTTAAATGGTATTTTCAAGTTGCGAATATTTTTGACCTATGTTTCAAGAAATTTTACTCCACTGTTATGTGTGATGAAGCTACAAAAAGGAGGCAAGCTACATGTTATTTCCCTCTTCCAGATGAGGTAATGAGTGAGGGTCTAAGGTTGGACATAGTAACATGATGCTGGATCGTGAGATGCTAAAACAATGGATCCATTGGGACTTGACAACTAACTTAATACTGGTATTTCGGGAGAAAAATAAAGTCAAATGTGAAATTGGGGTTTTGAGGATGGCCATATCAGTAATTTAAATGCAACCTAAGGGACGAGGATACTTGGGTAGAAAAGGAGTTTAATTTTGGGAATATTGAGTTTTAGCTGCGAATAAGACATTAGCTGGAAGGATGTTGCAGGCATTTGGAAACATAGGATTGGCAGAAGTGGAATGAACCTTCAGTGGCTGAAAGAGGGATTTAGGGGTGTACTCACAGTAGCTAACAGAACGTGGTGAAGAGACCGAAGCATGGAAGAAAGACCTTTGCAAAATTGCTACATTTGGTAAGGATACAGGGAGAAGAAACGGGAACCAGAAGAGCAGAAGACAGCAGTGTGATAGAGTAGCAAGAGAAAGGATTTGATGTCAGGCAAAGCAAGTTTGTGTGCTGTCTCTTATTCTGCATCCTTTGGCAAGTTGATTCATATTCTTTTTTCCATATGAATTCTTTATGTACAAAATCTAAATGATAATACTATAAAGGTCACACTAATGTGAAAATTTAAGTAATGCAGGTAAAGAACTCATTATAAATATTGCAAGCTTTATAAATACTAAGTTAGTATTCATGTTGGAGTATGGGCAGAGTTAAGAGAACCAGGAGAGCTAAAGACTGGGGAAACCACAGAAGGGAGGGTTTGAAAAAAGAAGGAAATTGCACTTTCTTTCCTCTTCCACCATTCTCTCACCTGGATGCCTCAGGAGGTTCCTGTCTGGTCTCCTGCTGCTACAGTGCACCCAGAATGATCTGAAAGGGTGAAGAGATTTCATCTTGCCCTTCTGTAGACCCCGCTGCTGCTGCTGCTTCCCATCACACTTAGAATTAATCTCGATTCCTTACTTACCCTGACCTCTAGGTTGTGGGTCCTGCTTGCCTCCTCAGCCTCATCTCCTGCCACATTCCCTCGGGCACCCTGCTCCAGATGTGCTGCTGTGTGTATTCCCCAAATGTCCAAAATAATCCTACCACAGGACCTTTGTACTCATCGCTGTTTTCTTTCCCTGGATCTTGGCATAGCTGACTTTTTCTTATCAGATTTTGGCTTTAATGTTATATTCTCAATGAGATCTTCCCCAGCCACCCAGTTTGAAGTAGCTTTTCCCTCCAAATCTATATCGTATTTTCATCAGAGCCCTCTTGACTACTTTCACTGTTTACGTATTGTTCTGTTTATCTCTTTAAAATGTAAGCGTCATGCAAATGGGGACCTGGTCTTGTTTATGGCTCTGAATATGTATACAATAAATCTGTCCTTGGGATTATCAACTAAGTACTCCTTGGAGATTTTCAGGGGATTCATTTGAATAGTGATGAGACAGGAGGGATTAGGTAGCAAATGGGTATTTGGAATGTGTAGGTATCCAGAGTGAAGTGGGTTTGTTTCAAGAAGGATGGAGATAGGGAGCCTCCCTATATCAGAATCCTTTGGCATGTTTATAAAATGCAGATTCCTTGTTCTCACCAGTGACCTCAATCAGTGGTGGGATCCAGGAATCAACATTTGAAATGAGCATCCCCAAGTGAGTCTTATGCATAGTATATTTTATGATTATAAACGCTATCCTTCTAGAGTTTTCTATTTGTATAGAAACAGTCCTCGCCAGGCGGGGTGGCTCACGCCTATAATCCTAGCACTCTGGGAGGCTGAGGCGGGTGGATCCTTTGAGGTCTGGAGTTTGAGACCAGCCAGAGCAAGAGTGAGACCCCGTCTCTACCAAAAATAGAAAGAAGTTAATTGGACAGCTAAAAATATACAGAAAAAATTAGCCGGGCATGGTGGTGCATGCCTATAGTCCCATCTACTTGGGAGGCTGAGGCAGAAGGATCGCGTGAGCCCAGGAGTTTGAGGTTGCTGTGAACTAGGCTGACGCCTCGGCACTCTAGCCCGGGCAACAAAGTGAGACTGGGCTAAAAAACACAAGTCCTTCCACCCTACACAGTAGGTTGTAACCTGTTCCCCCAACACACACTAAGTCATTACATCTGGAGACATTTGGGGGACACCCTGGGGAACAATGAATTAAACCTTTTAAACATGCTAAAAAAGGCTTCCTTCCTAGTTAAAAAAAAAAAAAAGTGCTTATTTACCCATAAACAAACCAGGCATCTTTGTATTTCTCCCTGGAAAATGTCCTATAAGCCATGTAACTATCTGAGCATAAAATAGGGCTATTTCATGTCCCAAACAACTCCTCTGTGTAAGTGGTATAACCACACACACATTGGGCGGGGCCTGTCCTGGTGGAAAGGAAGGACCTGGGGACCTACACTAGGAATCTCAGCCTGCCTCTGCTTCCCCTGTGCCTTGGGATTACTGGTTTCCTTGAAAGTTTTATTAAAGTTCAGTACTCTGAATCACGTGTATCTGAAACAGCGATCCAGGCCCTCATGATATTGTAATAACTATTAAGGTTATTTCTTACTTCCTTATATTTGAAGTTCAGATGGCTGGCTTTGTTTTTGCTATAGCAATTTAGAATAATTGAATAGGAATTCTATATTAAAGTACATGATATATTGTCATTTAATGTTATCTGAATGAAAAGATGGTGCCCCATTTTCTCAAAATATATTCAGTTATTTGTGATTTATGCTGTTTACTTTTTTTACCTTTGAAATAAAAACAGCTTTTTTCTTGTTTTTCAAAATGACATGTTTGAATTTTTAATAATAAAAAATAGTAAAAATCCTTTCAGAAATCCTACAAGATATTCAGAGATAGGCCAGGCGTGGTGGCTCATGCCTGTGATCCTAGCACTGTGGGAGGATTGCTTGAGGTCAGGAGTTTGAGGCCACCCTGAGCAAGAGCGAGACCCCATCTCTGCTAAAAATAGAAAAATTAGCTGAGCATCATGGTGCACACCTGTAGTCCCAGCTATTTGAGAGGCTGAGGCAGGAGGATCGTTTGAGCCCTGGAGTTGGAGGCTTCAGTGAGCTATGATGCCACTGCATTGTACCTGGGATGACAGAGTAAGATTCTTGTCTCAAAAAAGAAAAAATTCAAAGATAAACACTTAATTTTTCAGAAATTTTGGGGGGTGTGCATATATATGAAATTATGTATACACACATACACATGTTATTTTTTTACATATTCAGATGTAAATATAATAATTTTCATGTTCTTTTGTGTTGCTCTGTAGTTGGTTTCTACTAACATTTGACGTGGACCACATCCTGAGCAAGAAGTATACCCCATGCCATTTTTAATGAAGATATAGTATGTCACTTTACAAATATTTTATATGTATTTAATCAGGGCTATATTAATGAATTTTAGGTTAGCCAAATTTTTTTGGTATTATGATTAGCACTGCAAGGAAGAAACTTGCACATTTTCGCACACTTCTACACATCTCATTGGAGCAGATTACTACAAGTAGAATTACATTGGTGAAGGGTATGTCCTTTATATTATTGAATACATATTCCTCTGTCTACTTTTAAAGGATTTGGCATTACTTGCAAAGCAACATGACAGCAAAAGAAATTTAAGAATTGAATAAAATGAAACAAAAAGAAGCAAAGGAATAGCTACCAGCTCCTGAGTTCATTTCATTTACTGTGTTGCTATATAGACTTACCTTGATATTTATTACAAAGAGAAAAAAATCACCTTAAGACCTGTCATTAGAGAAAATAGGCTTTTTATCACCAGTGAATTTCTTGTAAATATTCAAAATAGTATGATGTATCTGAAAAGAAAAACTTGCATATCAAATACCTTATTTGTATTTTGCTAGTTAAAATTTTTGTCAAATTAGTTGTCATTAGTTGCACAATTTTGACATTGATTCCAGTGCAAATATGATTACTTCAAATTTTTAATTTGAAAGGGTTTTTTTGCAGTAGTATACCACTACCTAAAATAACTGAGATTTGCCATTGTGATTGAGTAAAGCTCCTTTTGGCTGAAGGAGAGTTGTCTAATTTTAAAGTGTTGTAAATATAAATAGTTCATCTTCTAGTAATAATTTAAGGTTTATTCCAAACTTGCATTTAATAGAAGATAACATGACATAGGATAACATTTCTCTATAAGAAGCATTCCTCCAAAGTGCACTTTCATGAAAGAATTTCTGTGAGGACCTCACCTTAGAATTCCCCCCCAACCTCACCCCACTAACTTTCCTGATTCTCATTATTCCTCTTTACTGCTTTATTTTTTCCCCAAGTATCTTTCACTATCTCTGTCCACATGGCATATTGTCTTTCTCTGCTCCCTTACAATGTAGGATCCATAGGTCAGAGATTTTTATTTGTTTCATTTACTCTCTTATTTGCCTGAAACAGTGCCTAGCACAGAGTAGACTTGTGGTAAATATTTTTTGAATGAATGAATTTTGGGCTGGCTTAATCCAGTATTTTTTTTAAAAAACATCTAGAAAATGTATGCACTGAGTTTTTTCAGCTTATCTCATATGATACTTCCTCAGTCTTATTAGATACTGAGCAATAATAAATATGAAATGATATCCCTTCATAAGAATCTATAGTAGAGTTCTAGGTTTTAAATTTAGGGTAGAGCTATATACCTTTACATTTAACTAGATTAGAGGTAGTTTTATTTTTCTCTACTGGAAAAATTGAAGAGTATAGCAGGGAAATATTCCTGAATAAGAAACAGTATAACCTTCTTTCAAAGATGAGCCAGAATCTTCTCAGGAAATAATAAAGCATAGCCAGTTGAGTTGAGGCTACTAAATGGAATTCTATTATCCTACAAGTTATTAAAGTAGACATAGCAAAAAATGTACCTCATTTTAGTCATTGAGAATGTAACAACAAACTTTAGAATGTCAGACTTACGTGGTATAACTATCTAGCGCATCTTACATGAAAAACTAGCTGCAAAAGATACACCCACATTGGCTTGCCATATGTCGAAAGTTAATGAATTATCAATTATTTTTACTTAATTGAGAGTACTATATTACCATAAATTATAGAGGCTTTTTTAGTAGAAACATTGAAATATGCCAGTGGAATTTTACTAAATATACTAGTATTTATTTTAAATTTTTTTTAAGGAAAACTATAGTGAAATGTTTAAAAGCCCTGACTGTGGAGTTAAGTTAGCCTAGATTTGTGTCCTAGTTCTGCCACTTAACTAGCTGTGTTACTTTGGTCAGGTCACCATTAGCCTTGGTCTCCACTTAATCCTGGGATATGAATAGTAGCCTACTTCATAAGGATGTTTTGAGTATCAAATAAAAGAATACACAGTGCCTGACTCATCATAGTACTTCAAATTTAGCTGTCAGTATTAGTCATATTAATGTTTACTTACTTACCTTCTTTAGAATTGCATTCCCATTGAAGAACAGCTTCAGTCGGTTTTGGGAAATCCTGGATACAAGCATGTGATTGGACTACAACCCTCATCTACCTTAGGAGCCTTAGACAAGTCATCCTCCACACCTTTTCCTTTTAGAACTGGACTGGCGTCTGAAAATGTGACTGAAAACTTAAAAGCTTACATTGACAAAAGTACACAGCCACCTGGTCAAGGGAATACTACAAGCCTTGATGAGTGTAAAATTGTGCCACAAAACCATTCACTTCTTGAAAATGATTTTAAAAATGCAATATCGTCTTTCTTACCAAAGAAAGCAAGTGACAACTCAAATATACCTAATTCTGAGTTGCTGCCTTTTCTCCAGAATTTGTGTAGTCAAGTTAATCATCTCCATGTGGGACATAAGGCTGAGTGGCAGGAAAACACCAAGCACAAAGGCATTCTTGGTGTTGGGTAAGTATTATTTTAAGACAAGTGTAGTTTAGATTTGGTAGCTGAGAGACTCAGATGAAGGGAAACAGATTTGTCTTAATGAGTACTGCCTGAAAATGTTTACAGAGAAAATTTTAGCAAAAAAAATATTTTACCATTAATACACTTAAAAATAGTAACTATTCTACAGAGTAGAATTGATTGCTTTAAAGAAGTGCTTGTAACTGGGGTATTGCACACTTCTCAGGCATTTTGTGGAAGAGTTTACAAGCATTAGTTAAGAGTTGGAGTAGAAAGTGATTTGCCTGAATGGAGAGCAGCTGTGGAAACCATAATACGACTCAGCCTTATAAAGGTTATCTACAAGAAACCTACAGCTAACATAATACTTAACAGTGAAAGACTGAACACTTTCCTCCTAAGTCAAAAACAAGGCAAAGATCCTTTCTTACCACTGTTGCCCAACATAGCACTAAAAGTTCTAGGCGCTGCAGCAAGACAAGAAAAGGAAATAAAATGAATTTAGATTGCAAAGAGAAAAAGAAAACTATCTCTGTTTGCCAATGACAAGATGATCTGTGCAGAATATCCCATGGAATATACCCCCAAAAAAGTTTAGAACTAACAATCGAGTTCAGCAAGGTCACGGGATGAAAAATTGAAACAAATTGCTTATCTATATTCAGTGGCCCTCCATATCCATGGGTTCTGTATCTGTGGATTCAACCAACTGTGGATCAAAAATATTCAAGAAAAAAAATTCTGTACCAAACATGTGTAGACCTTTTTTGGTCATTCCCTAAACAATACAGTATAACAACTATTTACATAGCATTTACATTGTATTTGGTATTACAAGTAATCCAGAGATGATTTAAAGTATAAGGCAGGATGTGCATAGGTTATATCCAAATACTATGCCATTTTATAGAAGGAACTTGAGCATCTGCAGATTTGGGTATCCACAGGGTTAGGGGAGGGCGGTCCAGGAACCAATTCACCACAGATACTGAGGCTTAATTGTACTAACAATGACATGTAGAAACTGAAATTAAAAACAATTTGTTGTCTGGGTGCGGTGGCTCAAGCCTATAATCCTAGCACTTTGGGAGGCCAATGCAGGAGGATTGCTTGAGGTCAGAAGATCGAGACCAGCCTGAGCAAGAGTGAAACCCCATCCTTATAAAAAATAGAAAAATTAGCTGGGCATGGTGGCACATGCCTGTAGTCACAGCTACTCGGGAGGCTCAGGCAGGAGAATTACTTGAGCCCTGGAGGAGTTTGAAGTTGCAGTGAGCAGTGATGATGCCACTGCACTCTAGCTGGGGTGACAGAGTGAGACCCTGTTTAAAAAAATTGTCTTTATAAATCAATTGTGAACAATGAATTATTAAATGTTGACTTTTATACTTCTTACAGTACAAAACTACAAGAATGAAAGTAAGCTTTCCTGCTTAAAACAGACATACTATACCATTTACAATTGCTCCAGAGAAAATGAAATACTTAGTTACGAATCTAACAAAATGTGTGCAGTATCTGTATGTAGTAAATTATAAAATACTGGTGAAAGAAATCATAGAAGACCTAAATAAACTTAGGAATGTACCATGTTCATGGGTTGGAGAATCAGCAAAGTTGTCAATTCTCCCCACTGATGTAGGGGGGCCTAATGTAATTCACATCAAAATCGCACTGAGATTTTTTGCAGCCACCTAGAATTCTCTTAAAAACTTATGAGTAGGCCGGGCGCGGTGGCTCAAGCCTGTAATCCTAGCTCTCTGGGAGGCCGAGGTGGGCGGATCATTTGAGCTCAGGAGTTCGAGACCAGCCTGAGCAAGAGCGAGACCCCCATCTCTACTATAAATAGAAATTAATTGGGCAACTAAAATATATATAGAAAAAAATTAGCCGGGCATAGTGGCACATGCCTGTAGTCCCAGATACTTGGGAGGCTGAGGCAGCAGGATTGCTTGAGCCCAGGAGTTTGAGGTTGCTGTGAGCTAGGCTGACGCCACGGCACTCACTCTAGCCTGGGCAATAAAGTGAAACTCTGTCTCAAAAAAAAAAAAAAAAACTTATGAGTAGGCAAAAAATGGTAGAATAGCTTAAACAACTTTGGAAAAAAGAATAAAGTGATTGGGACTCACTCATACAATGTCTAGTCTCATATAGTGAAAGTATTCTATACTATGTAGTATTGGCAGAGGGATAGAAACATAGATGAATGGAACATAATAGAAGGCCAGAAGTAGACCCACACAAATATGATCAACTGAAAAAACGGTGCTAGAGCAATTGGATATCCATAGGCTATGGATATCCTATGATAGGAACATCACATCTAATATAAAAAATAACTCAAAATGGATTGTAGATTTAAGTGATCTTTTAAATAGAAAACTTTTAGATGGAAACATAGAAAATATTTAGCAACTAGGAATTGCAGAAAAGTACTTAAACATAGCACCAAAAACACAATCCATAAAAGAAAATAAGTTGGGCTTCATCAAAGATAAAAACTTTTGCTCTCTGAAAGACCCTGTTAAGGGGATGAAACACAAGCTACAGATTGGGAGAAAATATTTGCAAACCAAATATCTGACAAATGATTCATACCTAGAATATATTAAGAACTCTCAAAACTCAACAGCTTAAAAAAATCCATTTAAAAATGTGCAAGACATGAGATACTTCACCAAGGAGGAAATATGAATAGCATATGGACATGAAAAGATACTAAGACCACAATGAAGTATCACAACACACCTATTCGAACAGCTAAAACAAAAGTGTTTTGTCTGAAATAAGAACAAGGAAAAAAAGTGAGCTCGGGTGGCAGGATATGCGGTGGCAGCCAGGCAGCTGGGTTTCATGAAGCCTGTAGGTGCATGGGGCCTGCAGGTGGCCAGCACCTGCAAGATGCCCCAGAGAAAGGTCCACCCACCTGAAGGGGCAGTGAAGGAGGCGCCCAAGAGGAGGTTGACGCTGTTGTCAGCTACACCTGCTCCTTCAAAAGTGGAAATGAAGCCCAAAAAGGCAGCAGGGTGGAATAAACTCTCAGACAAAAAAGTGCAAACAGAAGTGGAAAGGGAAAACAGGCTAAAGTGGCTAACCAAGAAACTAAAGATTTACCTGCAGAAAACAGACTAAAAAACGAGAGGAGTCCAGCTTCTGAGGAAGAGAGAAAGGCCAGATCTGATCAATATCATATACTGTGGCTTTTCTGTGGTCCCTGTCTCCCTTATGTAATCCAGAAGAATATTTTTATCAACTAGTTTGTAAGTACATATTTTAGTAACTCTAGAAAACATTTTTTAAAATGAGGGAATCCCACCTCATCCTGTTTTTTTAAGTATAAATGCTCTTTTTAAAGAAGTGAGATAATTTGCTGGTTATGTATTTTTTAGTACAGTCAGAAAATAATGGGATACTGAATTACAGGAGACTTTAACTGTCTGGAGTCAGTTTAACATCCATGGGAGAGGATTTCTAAATGGCAATTAAGAGTCACGGTTGTATATTTGATATGTCTTGAACATCTTAAATTACTTCTATTCCTATGGTGGTTTTTAGTAGAATTGTTTCCTAAACAAAACCACTCCTTGATTTTGCCCCTCCATGTCAGAACTGTGTGCACTTGTAGCATCTATGGTAATGGTAGCCCAG
This sequence comes from Mirza zaza, assembly GCA_008750895.1. Taxonomy (NCBI): domain Eukaryota; kingdom Metazoa; phylum Chordata; class Mammalia; order Primates; family Cheirogaleidae; genus Mirza; species Mirza zaza. The sequence continues at coordinate 13,986 of VSMD01059495.1, forward strand.
TTTCCTAATAACTTTATTAATGTGTTGTGAAAGGTTGAAAGAACTTTCCAGTACTTCAGTAAGGCTGTTTGTATGAAAGAAGAAAAAAAAACTTAAAATTTTAGGGTTGCTTGGGGAAGTACTTGGAAAATATACATATTGATTTTTTAAAAAGTAGACAAGAACAGTTTTGGTTTGGAGCTCAATATCAAAAAGACCTGTCCTAAAAGATTGTTCTTTAAGGGTTCATCTTCACTTTTATATTCCCATTTCAATTGTGTACTTAATAAAAAGAATTAAAGAAATAAGAATGTGTTGGGCATTCAGGACTGTGGTTCCTGTTGTGTACTTATATTAGAACTTGGAAGTATGTTGTAAGGAGACAGAGCAGGGTTGTGGAGACAAATTTCAACCATGTATGTTGGCTGCTTGTTGTATAGCTTGGTTGTTTTTGTTACATTAGGGAAAATTGATATATTTTTAAAATTGCTTTTTAGAATGGAAGAATACCCTGTTTGCTCCTATCTGGAAAAGAGTCTTTCTAAAAATATGGAACTGATGGAAAAGAAACTTAAGGACTACATTGATCAGCGAATATATAAACTCCAGGAGCACATAGACGATAAAATTGCTTTGTTAATGGACTTGCTGCAAAATCCCAACTCCCTGCCCACTGGGATGCCTCTGAGACATTGTGACTCTGGAGAAAGACTTTCAAATGGAGAGAGATAAGCTCTCAGCATATACAGTGTACTGCAGATATTTATTGCATATTTATTACAAAGCCAAAACCCAAAAATGTCTCTGAAAAGCAAGGATTTAATGTCCTTTGAAGAATCATAATCCTAACATAAAGTGACCTCAGTGTTCATTTTTACTACACTTGTTCTTGTAAATCCAGTACTGTACACTATGAGTTAATATGATATAGTCATAAATTATTTTTGCTAGCAATATTTTTCACTCATAAATTTATATAAATAATATATTGTTTGTTTAAAATGTTCAATTTCTAATGAAGTTCATTAGTTTGTATTGTATGTGTTTGAATGTTGTTTTAACTTATATTAAACAAAGACTTTATAGTTTTATGGGTGTGAAAAGAATGCTTAGAGTAGTTGACTTTTTTCTAATTGACTATTCTTGGAAAACTGAAACCTTTAATTTCATATCACCAATTTATATTTTATATTGTCTATTTCAGATAGAAAATTAGATGTGATATTTGGCATGTGTAAAATTAGTTCCCATTGGGGCCATTAATTTTATGATCTGTCACATTATAGCAGTAGATAGAAAGGTGAATATCAGAACTGGCCTCTTCCTTGTTAGAATTATTATTTTGGATTAAGCGTTTGGTGTAAAATGGGAGAAATCTTGTTTTATCTCAAATCCAGAAAACATAAGCGGGTCTCTCCTTTTTTGAGCTTATACAGATTATTCTTTCCAAACCCTTTCCTGATCCGTTTAAAGTGTGAAATGCTGAGGCTCTCCATTAAAGGAGTAAGGCATGTGAATCAAAGAGATTACAGTTCTCTCCGGCAGACTTAGTTTTCAGAAATTATAATTATTGTATATGTGTTGAAGGGTAATACATTTGTATCTAAAAAAATAAAGGCACCCACTGTGGAAACTTATCTGAAATAAGTAAAAATATGTTTCTTTTCATCTAACATTTGTTAAGATGTTCATTTTTGTGAAAAAGGATGTTTTAGACTCATTTAATATTTTGGGAAATTCAGTTCTTTAACATGAGAACTGTTAATAACATGTGTTCATTTATGAATCTCCTTCTGACCTCGTGAATTGAGGACGTGTACAGCACTTTTACCAGACTCATCTTATTGTTTATAGCATATAGCCATGAGGGGGCATCTCTTTCAGCATGCAGGAGAAATGTGTCTCAGTTAAGGCTTAACCCTGTTAGTGTGGGGACTCGCAGCATGGGCTGAGAAAGAATTCTTGACACCAAGAATAGTTTTAAAGGAAAAAGTTTATTTTACTTCCCAAAGGTGGTAGGGCCCAAGAGAAAAAAAGGTCGGCCCCCAAGCAGAAGTGGCTTGGGATTTTTATGGGGGTAAAGAAAAAAAAAAGTTTATTGTGGACAAAAAACAGGAAAATGGCTGTGAAGCCACTACATCTGTTCCCCACCTCCACCCCTCCCCTTTTTTTTTCTCTTCTTTGTGAGGCTGGCTTCTCAGAGTCCTTGAAATGTGGTCTGCCCAAACCTGGAGCAGAGAGTTCACACCCCTGCCATCTGCTTAGAGCTCTTCAAGGCTGTGAAAAGAAACTTCACAGGTGGTTAATCAAACAAGGAGGCTGTTGTGCTACAATCTTTCCCTTCAAAGGGGCAATTATGTGCTGTGAGTTTATTCCTCTTTCTGTTAGATAAACTATTTTTCTCTGTTAGTTTATTAGCCAGGCCATCCTATCAAACGCTTTAGCTTCTGATAGTTGTGGTCTGTTCTTTGATTCACAAAGTGCTTCAGTACAGTTATAACTAGGAAACACAAGCTGTAGCCAGCTTGCCTCTGCCTCACCTGAGAGCTGGTTAGGAAGGCAAGTTCACAGGCTCCACTCCAGAAGCAGTGAATCAGAATCTCTGTGGTGGGGCCCAGAATTCATGATTTAACAAGCTCTCCAGGTGACACTTATGCAAACTTAAGTCAGAAAAACACTGACCTATAAAATGGATAAGTCTTTAAAGGAATAGACTCAGACTCAAATTTTAAAACCAAGACTGCTCCTGAAAGTTTCTATTTAAATGAGAATTATGGGTTCCAAAAGAGAAATAGAGGAGGATAAAGGGAACTCTTTGACTTCTTGAGGAGTCTGAATTCTTGAAACATGAGTCGAAATGATGATTCAAATGGAATAGAGGCATTTTACTGCAGGCTTCCCTAGCAAAGAGACCTGTTGTTGATAGAGTTTCCATCAAAAACTTGTTGGACATATGTCCAACATGGCTTAGAGGAAAAAACACAGCATAGAGAAATCTGAATTCTTCCATCTAAGTTACCTCCTGTGTAACTTTGGACAGTGATTCAACCTTTTTTGACCTCAGTTTTCTCTTCTGTAAAATGGGGATATGACAGCCTACTTCTTGTGTGAAGTTTATAGTATTCTGAACATGAAGCACCTACCACGGGCCTGGCATGCAGGGAGTATCCAATAGACATTAAACGTTAATTTCCCCTTTCCCTGTCTCTTTCCATGCTTCTGTTCTCTCCTTACAAATCAAGAATAAGGTATATGTTTCTTAATAGCTCTACAATTATAGGAAACTTGAAAATCCATTTTCTTTTCCATTGAATCCCAAGCATTTTGACTGTTATGTTAGGATAGCCTAGATCCTATTTAAATATTTTATTAGGTAATCATTCTGCTTAGGTTTAGCATGCTGGTCCTGGCTTACTTTTGTGGGATGAGGTTCTAATGAGAGTTTAATTTTCAGAGGTTTTTGTGGTGCTATTTTGGTCTACTCAGTTTATCTGGTGCCACTGGGGCTCCCAGGTCCGAGATAGTCCTGCCTGAGGAGCAGTGAAGATTCGCCCAACTGAAGCCACCTGGAGTCCCCAGGCAGGAGAAGACAATCTCTAGCCCACAGGGACAAAGAGTGCTTCCTGGGCTGGGCCACTGGATATGACGGGATCCCCTATAGAGTCAGAGGAGGGCAGTCTCAGGACCAGGGTGGCAGAAGAGCACTTCCCCTGCTGGCTCACTGTCAGCGGGGGTCCCAGTCCGCCCTGCCAGGCCACTGCTGCTGGGCTCGCCTGGGCTTGTCAGCAGGATTCACATTAAATCCAGGGGAGGAAGGAGCTAGATTGAGAGTTGGAAAACACTGGGCCTGGCCAGCTCCTCTGTTCTGCTGCTACAATGCTCATCCAGGTCTGGGGTTTCTTCTAATCAGTTTTCTTTCCAACTTTCAGAGTTCTCTTTTGTTTGATTCTTATGTTATTTCCAGGGATATAGTTAACACTTAGCTGAGAGGAGCAGGGAGAAACAAGTCTACACAATCTTGTCTGCACCTGGAATCTCATTTAATTGTATTACTACTTTGGCTGGGTATGAATACTTTAAAGTCATACAAACCTGACTAGAACAGGCATCCCATTCAACTTTGTTTTTTGTGACTTTTAACCGTAAAGAGTGAAAATCTTCCCATGTCAATGGACGTGTGTTTGAGTCCTAGTAAATAGCTCCATATTATTTCACTGTGTAACTAAAACAGAAAGTCTAACCAGTCTTCTAAAATTAATTTTTTAAGTGTGAGGGTGTCTAAATGTAAGGCTTCCTCACATTTCTGTCATTTTATTTGTTAAATTGAAATCTTAAACTGGCTTTTGATTAACAGTCAAATCCTGAAGATTAATCTAAGGGAAATAAGACCTTAGATTTCTTTTACCTGAAAAGGTAAAAGATTTAGAATTAAGTGATTCAAAAGGTAAAAGATTTAAAATTAAGTGATTCAAAGTAGTGTTTATATTTCATCAGAGCTAAAATGTACACCGACGTGGAACAGAATTCAGAACTCTATGAAAGAGAGCTGGTGTCCAGAGGGCTGATGTCACACAGCCCTGTGGCGTAAAAGATGGAGCTAGTCCATTCTACTAGCTCTGGCCGGACGGAGACTGCACTTCTGAAAGCGGGCTTTTCAACCTTGGATCTTAATTACTCTTAACACGGATAATTAGATCTATCTTTCTCAGATTACAGGTTTGATAAATTCCTGATAAAATATCCTGTTCCCTAAGTTTTATTTTTAATTTTTTTACAGTTGGCCTTCATCTAGCTCTGAATGTCTTCACTGAAGTGAGTATGCTTAGCAGTCAGAGTGTTTCTTCTTTCTTGGCTCACTGTTGCCCAATTTCAGAGTGTTAGATTAGGCAAATTGCTTATTCCAGACAAACTGGATTTCCTCAGAGGATTTAGTATTTAGGAGGAAATATGGCAACGGAAGGCCTGTGGTCTACTAGAAAGACAGAATGGGGGACAAGAGGCTCCTGAAGCAGCTGGTTCCTGGTCTGAGCAAGGCACTACCTATCTCTGAGCCTGGGCAAGGGCTTAGCTGGAAGCTTCTAGAAGCTCCTTAAATCCCGAGATGGCATGACCCAATTATCAGTGGGAGAAGTGAAAATTTTCTTTTCCTAAAACACATTTTACTTATGAAATGGGTTTGCATAATCTCAGTATTGTTAGACAGTAACATTTTACAAAAAAGTAATTCCCTTAATCCCTTAAAATATTTTTAAACCTAATGTACAGTGAGGGGTGAATTCTGACTCTCAGAATGAACATATTTCAGGAGACTCAGTGTTTGAGAGCAAAACAGCTCCAGTATAGGTTTTTATTTACAGCTGCACATTACTGCATGTGAAAGATAGTGATTGTCCCCAGATTCTGTATTTCTGATTTCTTTCTCTCCAGAGTTGCATTTCAGTCCTTTTTCATACACAAATATACCTTTTTACCGACCCATAGGCTATCCTAAGCTCCTGGGCCTTTCTGGGAAGATTTACTCGTGGTTTACATTCATAGGATCTATTTGGGGTTCATTTCCTCCACTGCAGGAAACATTTGAGGTTGTTAAGGGCTGTGTGGGGAGAAAAGCCACATTCAGCTTGACTGCACTTCTCTGCCTAGGTGTGTCAAAGATGTTTGATCTCAGGACGAAGATTATGATCGGCATTGGAACCAGCTTACTGATTGCCACGATTGTGCTGACAAGCATTGTTCTCAGTCTTTACATCAAAATAGCCAAAGCACTAAAGTGAGTCACGTGGGTAAGACTGGACAACACCTCCTCAAACAGGATACCTGGGCTCTCTGCCTGAGCAGGTCCTTCCTCACTGCTGTGGCCACACGTGGGTGAGGGCAGGAAGGGCAGGCAGCTTTGGAAAGGCAAAAAGGCAGAAGGCTGGGCGCAGTGGTGCACGCATATAATCCTGGCATTCTGGGAGGCTGAGGCGAGAGGATCGCTTGAGTTCAGGAGTTTGAGACCAGCCTGAGCAAAAGCCAGTCCCCATCTCTACTAAAAATAGAAAAATTAGCCAGGAGTTTATGGCGCACAGTGGTAGTCCCAGCTACTCAGGAGGCTGAGACAGGAGGACCGCTTGAGCCCAGGAGTTTGAGGTTGCTGTGAGCTATGATGAATGCCACTACACTCAACTCGGGGCAACAAGGCAAGACTCTGTCTCAAAAAAAAAAAAAAAAAAAGGCAGCAGAGTTAGAACCTTATTGTTTTTCCTTCCGGCTTGTGTTCGTGAGCTCATAGGTAGAATGTTCTCTGCCTGCGGCTGCGTGTCAGCGCTGCTCGGCTGTCACTGACCTTGCTGAGCTTCCCATCTGGTGTGCGAATCAGCACCTTGGCCAGCCCGCTCTGTCCTGGGCCCGGTAGGCTGAAGGCTGTGGGGCGGGCTGCCCGAGTGAGCCTCGGCCTCGTGCCCGTGCAGAGGACGGGCTGGACTGATCTCCTCTTGCCTGAACTGGGGGCGCTCAGGGTGCTCCCTCAGTCACTGCCAGTGATGGGGGACAGTGAGGTGGGCCTCTGGGACCCTGGCACAGCTGAGCTGTGTGAAGATCCTGGGGGACAGCTAACAAGGGGGTATAGGTCAGACAAGAGATGATCACAGTTTGGGGAGAAGACCCTTCAGGTATGGGAGAGATTGGTTGTCAGAAGCAGTTGTGTCCCATTTTAGGGAGTCAAATGGCACATCCCAGAGCCTGGGCACAGCTAAATGCAGCATCTTCCCATCGTGCCTGCCTCTTGAGGGCCTGCAGTGACCAGCTAGGGGATTACTGCTTGCAATTCACTCTCACTTTTGTTGCCTGATTTTACATTCATAGCAATTATGGGAAAGGAAGGGATTAGAGAGGAACTTGGGACGGGGGAGGGAGCTTAAATCTAGTGCTGGTGTCACGTTTGACTGGCTCCAGCCCTAAACTTCCCAGATAACCCTGATAACTGCCACACGTGGACTGAGAAGAAAAATTCTAAGCCTGTGCTTTGTGTATGTTTTTTCTTAAGATGTGCAAGGGAACCTGATCTTATGCTTGTAAAAGGTGATAACGTAGCCAAGGTGTGCTGGGTCAAGAATGCCCACAACAAACCCCATTCTTATCCCGCGCTCCAGTGCTGTGACGGATGCAGAGTGTATGCAGATTGTGACCCCCTGCCACCTTGCTGCTGTGACATAAATGAGGGACTCTGATTTGGGAAAAGTGGGCATGAAAACCTTCATGAGCAGTGCTTCTTAGTGGAATGTTTACTATTCAAATCAAGTTCTAGAGTGTTTACATGATATTATATAATGAACAATGTTATTTTATATACTTTTGAATAAATGTCCAACATTGAAAATAATCCTCTCTGCCTCTAGTATTTCCTCGGTTATAAACGTCCTTTATTTAAATAGATGTGTATTAACCACTTTGGAACTTGGGGTAACTAGTTTGTGATATTCCATTGCAATGGAAGGAGAGTTAGAGCAGAAAATAAAAAGCTTTCGGCACATCTCCAACCCCAAAGGGGAGATGCACCTTGATCTCAGGGCATTTCCAATTTCAGCCTCAGCTGGTCTTGCCCAGGGGGAGTCGTTGGTTTGGCTCTTCCCCTGAGGGCTCTGGTCGATCACATCCAGCTCCCCGGACGGGGACTCCATTCTTCCAAAGGTGGTGAGAAAAGCCGAGTGGGACTCCCCTGGGTTAAAGCTGTCTGACCTGTGTGAAGACGGGCTTGAGCTCAGTGGCCTCCAAAGGGCATCTGGAAAACCCACATTCCTCCTGCTGCCATCGCCCAAATCTTCAGAGGGTGCTGCCTCCTTTGTGGATCAGTGTAACAGTGATTGGTGCTGATCCCGCCAGCAATGTCTTCAGCTGTGACGGGAACCTGCAGCCCAAGCCCACGCCCAGACTCCTCGGACCACAGCGAGAAAGAAAGGAAACTGACTGAGGAACGTGAGCCCCTTTAGTTTTCAGGCCCAGAGAGTCGCCGAAATGCAACCGCAGTCGTGACTGCCCTCTGGAGCCAAATAATTGCCTCCTAAAGCCACTTGCTAAGTGGGCTCTAGACTAACCGATGCCAAGTAGCCCTAAAATGCCATATGCTGGACACCAGTATATAAATTAGACCTCCTGTTAAAGAACAAACTTGCCAAGACATTAAATGTGTATGAGATACCCTTTCCTTAAAAAATAAAACATGTTAAGCAAAAATTAAAAATAAAATAGTTTTATTAAGACAAGTAGCTTCCAGAGTGGATGTATTTATTTTTATGTGCAAATATATCACCCTTCAACAAATATACAGGAGTTATAAGATCTGAAAATTAAGTCTGCCAGAGAGAACTGCAATCTCTGGATTCATATGCCTTAATCCTTCCATGCAGAACCTCAGCATTTCATATGGTAAACACACCAGAAAAGGAGTCTGGGAGAGAAAAACATGTATCAGTTGTTCAAAAAGGGAGACTTCCTTACACTATCTGGGGTTACTTAGGTCAAATGAGATGACTGCTCCTGTTTCACATGAAACACCAAATCCAAAGTACTAATCCTAACAAGGAATAGGCCATTTCTGATTGTTTACTTTCCTATCTACAGGTATGCTGCTATGAAACAAATAAACAGCCCGTGTGAACTAATTTCACACATTCCAAATATCGATCACATCTTACTCATTATCTCAGATAAGCAATACAAAATGTAAATTAGTGATCTGAATTAAAGGTTCCAAGTCTTAAGTATCCAATTTTCCAAGACAATTAGAAAAAGAAAAAAAAAGAATCAAATACTCTAAGTGTTATTTTTTATATTCCTAAAACTATATAATAAGGTCTTTGTGTAAATTAGTCACTTCATACTCTGGTTTCTCTTCAGACGGTATAAATCTTTCACCTTTTACTAAATAAGTCACTTTAAACACATATACAATATACAATACAAACTAATGAACTGAATTAGAAATTATTAAACATTTTAAACACTTAAGCAATACAAGCATGCATAAACTTCTCCTAGAGTGAAAAATCTTGCTAGCAAAAATAATTTATGACTATATTATGTTAACTAATAGTGTACAGTACTGGATTTACATGAACAAGTGTAGTAAAAATGAACACTGAGGTCACTTTATGTTAAGTAAGATTAAGAACCTTCAAAGGACATTAAATCCTTGCTTTTCAGAGACATTTTTGGGTTTTGGCTTTGTAATAAATATGCAATAAATATCTGGAGTACACTGTATATGTTGAGAGCTTATCTCTCTCCATTTGAAAGTCTTTCTCCAGAGTCACAATGTCTCAGAGGCATCCCATTGGGCAGGGAGTTGGGATTTTGCAGCAAGTCCATTAACAAAGCAATCTTATCATCTATGTGCTCCTGGAGTTTATATATTCGCTGATCAATGTAGTCCATAAATTTCTTTTCCATCAGTTCCATATTTTTAGAAAGAATCTTTTCCAGGTAGGAGCAAACAGGTTGTTCTTCCATTCTAAAAAGCAATTTAAGATAATCAAGTTATACAACAAGCAGCCAACATACATGGCTGAAATTTCTCTCCGTAACTATGCTGTCTGCTTACAACGTATTTCAATGTTCCAAGTATACCACAGTTGACCACAGTCCTAAATGCCCAACACATTCTTAAATTATTTCTATTAAGTATACAATTGAAATGGGAATACAAAAGTGAAGATGAATCCTTCAAGAACAATCCTGTCTGATACTGAGATTCAAAGCAAAACTATTCTTGCCTAATTTTCAAAAAGCCAACATGTATATTTTCCAAGTACTTCCCCCCCAAGCAACCCTACAATTTAAACAGTTTTTTCTTCCTTGATACAAACAACTTTACTAAAGTACTGGAAGGTATTCTAAGCCAATACGAATAGAACACTTATGAATTTAAGTGGAATAGGCAAATTAATAATAAATGAAAAGCCACCAGTTCCGAACATTCATACTCAACACTATAATAGAGTGAATCTCACAGTGTGGTTCACAAAACCCTGGGGTCTCCATGACTTTTTCAGGGATTCCATGAGGTCAAAAGTATTTTTATACTAAGATGTTATTAATATTTGACTTTTTCATCCTCATACTCTCATGATTATACACTGGCATTTTCCAGGGCTACAAAACATGTAATGTCATTGCTTTGCTGACTATTAAAATTTTTAGTTGTGTATTCTTTCCTAAAATTTCTTAAGGTAATAAGTTTAGTGTATAAATATACGCTTTTTCAGAGATTAACCCAGTTTGTTCTCAGTATTTTGTTAGTATGTTCTAACTAGCTACATTGATTATACATGCCATAATGCAACATATAGGACAATGCAGCCAAAAGCTAAACCACAAGATTTCCATAAACTTAAAACACCATTCTCATTAAACTTCTTAAAATTTGGCTGATTTTCATAAAACTTGTTATTTATGTTTATATTAATACATAGTGTTTAGTATTGTTATTTTTAAACATTTTTTTGCCCCAAATGTGTTCACAGGAATAAATATCTTTATATAGCCTAAATAAATCAAAGATTTTTGGATTCTTCAATTATTTTTAAGAGTGTAAAGACCAAAAAAGTTTGAGAACCACTACTCTATATCAAGGAAGGTTTTTAAAAAATAGTTTATTTTGAAATTATGGATTCACAGGGTTGCAAAGTTATAAGAGTTCCTTGGGATCCTTCAACCAACTGTCCTAATGGTTACATCTTATCTAACTATAATATCCAGACCAGGAAACTGATATGAAATGATACAATGTGTGTACAGTTCTACCACATATATACATATTTATTTAAACACTACAATCAAGAGGCAGAACTATTCCTTAACTACAAAATCTCCTTCCTCCTACCCCTTTATTGTCACATTCACTTCCGCAATCCCCTCCTTCCCTAACACCTGGCAATCACTACATGTTCTCCATCTCTATAATTTTGTTACTTAGGGAATGTTATCTAAATGAGATCATATAGTATGTGACCTCTTGAGATCATACTGTTACTCAGCACAGTATGTTTGTGAGCCATCCAAGTTGCTTCTTTTCATTGCCTAAAAGCATATGAGCATTCCATGATATTTACATACCAGAGTTTGTTTAACCATTCACATACCATAAGATATTTTTATTATTTTCAGTTTGGGGCTCTTATAAATAAAGCTGCTATGAACAATTGAGTACAGGTTTTTGTGTAGACAAGCTTCTATCTCTCTGGGATAAATGCTCAGGAGTATGATTGCTGGGTCATATAGTAACTGTATGTTTAGTTTTTAAGAAACTGCCAAAATAGTTTTTAGAGTAGCTATACCATTTCACATTCCCACCAGCAATGTATGAGATCCAGTTCCTCCATATCCTTGCCGACATTTGGTGTTGTTACCATTTTTAAATTCTAGCTATTCAAATAAATATGTAGTGATATCTTGTGGGGTTTTTTGTATGTGGTTTTAATATGCATTTCCCTAATAGCTATAAAGTCAATGTTGATTATCTTTTCATTAGCTTATTTGCCATTTGTATACTCTTTCTAGTGAAATTACTTTGTCTTTTGCCATGTTCTAATTGGATTGTGTGTGGTTTTTTTTTTTAATGTTGAGTTTTGATAGGCCATTTTTTGGATTTGTGATTTGCAAATATTTTCTCCCAGTTTGTATTTTTTTTTTTTTTTTTTTTTTTTTTTTTTTTTTTTTTTTGAGACAGAGTCTCACTTTATTGCCCAGGCTAGAGTGAGTGCCGTGGCGTCAGCCTAGCTCACAGCAACCTCAAACTCCTGGGCTCAAGCAATCCTGCTGCCTCAGCCTCCCAAGTAGCTGGGACTACAGGCATGTGCCACCATGCCCG
>VSMD01059496.1:0-11653 GCA_008750895.1 Mirza zaza
CACAAGTCTGAGTCTCCAGCATGACCATCCCCCAGACGGTGCACATCTCACTCATTATGTGTGTATATACCCACCCCCCGACCCCCTGCCCAATACCCTATTACTGTAGTAACTATATGTCCACTTAGGTGCTGCTCAGTTAATACCAGTTTGCTGGTGAGTACATGTGGTGCTTGTTTTTCCATTCTTGGGATACTTCACTTAGTAGTATGGGTTCCAGCTCTAACCAGGAAAATATTAGATGTGCTATATCACCATTGTTTCTTAGAGCTAAATAGTACTCCATGGTATACATATACCACATTTTATTAATCCATTCTTGGATTAATGGGCACTTGGGCTGCTTCCACAGCCTTGCAATTATGAATTGTGCTGCTATAAACACTCGAGTGCAGGTGTCTTTTTTGTAGAGGGTCATTGGATCTTTTGGGTAGATGCCCAGTAATGGGATTGCTGGATCAAATGATAGATTCACTTGTATCGCTTTCAGGTATCTCCATATTGCTTTCCACAGAGGTTGAACTAGTTTGCAGTCCCACCAGCAGTGTAGAAGTGTTCCTCTCTCTCCACATCCACGCCAGCATTTGTTATTTGGAGACTTTTAGATAAAGGCCATTCTCACTGGAGTTAAGTGATATCTCATTGTGGTTTTGATTTGCATTTCCCAGATGATTAGAGATGTTGAGCATTTTTTCATATGTTTGTTGGCCATTCTTCTGTCTTCTTTAGAAAAGTTTCTGTTCAAATCCTTTGCCCATTTTTTAATAGGGTTATTTGATTTTTTCTTGCTGATTTTCGTGAGTTCTAAGTATATTCTACTTATCAACTCCTCATCGGATGTGTAAGATGCAAAAATTTTCTCCCACTCTGTAGGTTGTCTGTTTACTTTCATGACTGTTTCTTTGGCTGTGCAGAAGCTTTTTAGTTTGATCATGTCCCATTTATTTATTTTTGTTTTTACCTACATTTTGATTGTTTTACAAGGAGTGCAAGTGAACCAAAGTCCTCACTCTCTTATTATTGAAGTTGATCAATAAAAGAAATTGTTTAACTGGATAAGATGTTTGAGTAGAAGACCACTCTGTTGCCTTTCAACTCTGAGATTTCATGCTTCTGTAACTTAAAATATTTTACTGTAAAAATTAATTTTATATTAATTTCCATAAAACTTCCATAGCATATACACAAAGCTAGGGATTTGTTAGTACTATCTTATAAAATAAAAACTATAAATGCTTTCCTTTTCTAGAGGAAGTTATATAAGGGCTTTGGGAGAAGAATAATCTTTAATTTAATTTAATTTAATTTAAGTTTTACTACCAGTATGGCTCTGCCCACACTTTGCCCAATACTTTGAAGAGAGTAATTAACCAATGTATATGAAACCAGACTTAGAATAATAAAAATAAAACATTCTATTATATCAGTGTGTTTAGATAGTAAGGAAGCTGATACACAACAACCTTCTGAGGGGTTAACAGCAGGCCATGTCCAGTCAAATTTCCTGTTTCAATACCCCCATTAGTTCCACATACAATATGAAGAAAATAATTGTTCCCATTTAGTAACAAAGTATGATTTGCATGTAATGGAAATATACTGGGTTTGTATGACCAAAAAAAGAAAAGTAAAAGTAAAAAGAAAAAAGTAGTAAACTTTTTGTTTCATTTTTTATTATATAGAATCCCAAGAATGCTTGCAACAGAATTCATACTTTGGCATTATTTTGCATAAAGTCAACCAATGTTAGGCACAAAATGCAGTTGTGATCTTTGTAAAATTAAACATAAAAAATCAGTAAATAAATGCCACCACCTGAAAATTAGGCATGCTACTACACCTTGTATTTTGTCTGTCCAAAATTACAAGAAGACCATGTATTTATAAATGGACTGGGAGGCAGTGAATTTGTTTATATCTCTATCCTTTATAAAGTCACAAGTACAATGAGGCCTCTGACTTAGCTGAATGGAATTCTTATATCATGAGTGAACAACAACAATAATAAAAACCAATATCAATCAAATTGCCATAAGAACATCATTATGAACAGACAATTATGTAAATATTGAACAAAATCAGGACAGAAATTGCATTTCTCATATTGCTAGTGTGGAAAAATATTTGAGAATAGCACTGAATATTCTCAAAACCATCAAAATCAGCTTTTCCCAATACCATTTCAAACATCATAAAACATATTCAGAGCTCCTTGATGCTTCATGGACATTTTGTTGGAAAAGTAGAGTGTGTATCTGTGCATATGTGTGTATGTACAATGGTCCTTGTAATATAGTGACTGTAGTCCAGTTAGCTAACCATCCACTTAAGAGTTTATGTGATTCCACTCCATTGAACTACTTAACCCACTTTAGAGCTTGGCTAGTAATTCAGCTACTTTCTGAAGATGCAGTGAATTCACAGTCTTGCATTTAATCAAGAAAGCTGGGAAACCTTTGAATCCTTACAAATTAAATATTTAGTAGTTCTATATGTACCATTTTGCCCAATAATGACATCAATATGGGAGAGAACAGAATACTCTATATCTTCTCATATTCCAAGAGCAGATGTCTCATAGAATTATAGAATTATAGTATGTGTCAGCACAAGAACAAATTATGTTTCTCTCCCTGTCAACTTTTATATTATTGCCATATATAAACATGTTCTATGTGCTTTATCTTTTGAGACTACATATATTATTAGCATATCCTATAGAAAATGATCAGTATACTGGGCCACTATTATGTAGTTAGAACAGGAAGGAGCTAATTTTTCTTTGACAAAACAGTAGTTTGTTCTTGCAAAATTATCCAGGAATGGCTCGCCTAAATATCATAACTTACAATCAAAGGAATTTAAAAAATGACCACAATAATCCTGGGTTCAGTAAATTAAAACCAGTGTTCATGTCCTCTGCCACACAGGGAGGCATGTATCTTATATAATCTTTTACCTTATTTTATCCTATTATTTTGTTTTTTATTGTGATAAAATATACATAGTAATAACATAATATCATTTTATCCACTTGAAAGTTTACAATTCTGTGCCATTAAATATATTAAGAATGTTGAATAACTATCACCACTATATATAGCGAAAACTATTTTATTATTCTCATGTAAACTTTTTACCCATTAAACAATTACTCTTTATTCTCCTCTTCCCTAAATCCAGGTCAACTAACTCTATTCTATTTCCTGTCTCTATGTATTTACTTATTCTAGGAACTTCATATAAGTGGAATCATGCAATATCCGTCTTTTTCTATCTGGCTTATTTTACTTAGTATAATATTTTCAAGGTCCATTAATGTTGTAGTATATCTCAAAATTTCATTCATTTTATGGTTGAATAATATTCCATTGCATGTATTACAATATTTGTTTATCTATTTATATGTTGATGGACACTAGATTGTTTATGCCTTTTGGCTATTGTGAGTAAAGCTGCTGTAAACATTGGTGTGCAAATATTTGTTTGGGTCTGTTTTCATATATATATATATACATATATATATATATATATATATATATATAGAGAGAGAGAGAGAGAGAGAGAGAGAGAGAAGTAAAATGACTGAGTTATAATGTAGTTCTAGGTTGAGCATTTTGAGGAACCACCAAACTTGTTTGGCATAGCTGTTGCACCACTTTACTTTTCCTACCAGTCATACACAAGGGTTAGAATTTCTCCACATCCTTGCCAACACTTGTTATTTTCTGAGGGTTTTTCATATTAGCCATCATAATTGGCCTGCAGTGATATTGCATTGTGATTTTAATTTGCATTTTTCTAATTACCAATAATATTTAACATAATTTCATGTGTTTACTAACCACTTGTATATCTCCTTTGGAGAAATGTCTATTCAAGTCATTTGAATTGAGTTGTTTGTTTTGTTTATGTTGAGCTGTTGACATTCTTTTTATATTCTGGCTGTTAATCCCTTACCAGACATATGATTTGAAGATATTTTATCCCATTCTCTACATTGCCTTTTCAATTTCTTGACAATGTCCTTTGATGCATAAAAGTTCTTAATTTTGACAAAGTCCAATTTATTTATGTTTCTGGTGTTGCTTGTACTCTTGGTGTTAAATCCATAGAATCTTTGCTAAATTCAAAGTCAAACATATCTGTAATGTTTTATTCTAAAAGTTTTATAGTTTTATCTCTCAAGTTTAGGTGTTAGAACCATTTTGAAATAATTTTGTATACAGTTTAAGGTAACTGTCCAAATTCATTTTTTTTGCATGTGGATATTCAGTTTTCCTAGCACCATTTATTTAAAAGAGCGTCCTTTCTCCACTGAAGGCTTTTGATATCCTTGTTGAAAATTAGTTCACTATATCTGTGAGGGTTTATATTTGAGTTCTCTATTGTATTGTGTTTGTCTATACATATATGTCTATATACCAGTATCATGTTTTTTAATAAACATTTTTGTGGGTGCATGTTTATATGTTTTATTCCTGTATTGTATCACAGATAATTGGATCTAAAATAATGCTAGTTATTATTTGTTTCTGTATTCTTTTAAACAATTTATATTGATACATAATAATTGTACATATTTATGGGGTACATGTGATATTTTGATGCATGCATGCAATGTGTAATGATCAAATCAAGGTATGTAGTGTATTCATCCCTTCAAACACTTATCATTTCTTTGTGGTGAAAACATTTTAAATCTTCTTTTCTACCTATTTTGACATATACAGTAAGTTATTGTTTTTCTTTTAATGTTCTGAAATTTTTATTCCTCTATTTCTTTTTTTTATTTCAGTATATAATGGGGGTACAAATGTTTAGGTTATGTATATTGCCTTGCCCCCCACTTATGAGTTAACTATAGTCACCCTACTGTGCTATTGAACAGGAGAACTTTTTCCCTCTATTTAACTGTATGTTTGTACCCATTACCCAACCTCTCTTCATCCTTCCAATCTGCCCCAATTTTTCAAATGTTTAATTGACAAAAAAAATTATTTATATTTCTAGAGTACAATGTGATGTTTTGATCCATGTGTACATTATAGAAAGATTCAATCAAGCTAGTTAACATATGTAGCATCTCATCAGTTTATTTTTTTCTCATAAGAACATTAAAAATCTATTTTAGAAATTTTTAAAGTGTGCATTATTATTAGTTGTGGTCACCATGCAGTGCAAGAAATCACTAAAACCTGTTTCTCCAGTGTAGTGGAAACTTTGTACCCTTTAATCAACATCTTCCCTATCACCTTTCTGCCCCCTCCTTCCCAACTTCTGCTAATATTTGCAAACCATACATCTGATAAGTGGCTAATATCCAAAATGTATAAGGAACTTAAACAAATCAAAAGCAAGAAAACAAATAATCCCATTTAAAAATAGGTAAAGAATCTGAACAGACATTTATTGAAAGAAGAGATATGAATGACCAACAGATGTGTAAGAAAATGTACAACAGCTCTAATCATCAGGGAAATGCAAAATTAAAACCACAACGAGGTATTACCTTATGCCTGTTAAAATGACTATTATCAAAAATGTAAATGATAACAAGTGCTGGTGAAGATGTTAAGAAAAGGGATCCCTTGTACACTATTAGTGAGGATGTAAGTTTATACAGTCATTTTGTAAAATTTTATGTATGTTCCTTGAAAAACTAAAAACAGAATTACCATATGATCTAGCAATCCCACTTTTGTGAATATACCCAAAGAAGTTAATATCAGTGTATCGAAGAGAGATCTACAGTCCCATGTTTATTTTAGCATTATTCACAATAGTCAAGGTATGGAAGCAACCTAAGTGTCCACCAGCCGATTAATAGATAAAGAAAATCTTGTGCATACATACACGGTAGAATAGTATACAGCCTTATAAAAGAGAAAAATGTTGTCTTTAATAAAAACATGAATGAAACTGGAGAACATTATGCTCAGTAAAATAAGCCAGACACATAAAGACAAGTACTGTATGATTTCATGTATATGTGCAATCTTAAAAAGTCAATCTCATAGAAAGAAACAGAGGATAGAAAAGTGGTTAGCAATAGACTCTCTTATTTTTAGAGTATTTTAGGTTCACAGAAAAATTTAGTGGAAAGTTCTCAGAGTTTCATTGTAACCCTCCCCCAACATGTGTGCACGCCCGCGCACACACACACACACACACATACACCCATGCTAACATCGTGCCATTAACTTCTTGCTCTGAAGTGGTCCATTTATTACAATGATTGAACCCACCCTAACAAATTATTATCACACAAAGTCCATAGATTATATTAGGGTTCGCTCTTGGTGCTGCACATTCTATGGGCTTTCACAAATGTAAATGATGTGTCCACAATTATAGTATCATACAGAATAGTATCACTATCTTAAAAATTACCTATATTCTACTTATTTATCTCCCCACTAGAACTCCTTGAAACCACTAAATTTTTCTGTTTCCATAATTTTGCCTTTCCAGAATGTCATATAGTTGAAATCATTGAGTATGCACCCTTTTCAGATTTGCTTATTTTACTTAGTAACAGGCACTCAAGCTTCCTCCATGTCTTTTTGTGGCTCCTTTCTTTTTATTGCTAAATAATATCCCATTGTCTGGTTGTATGTTTATTCATTCACCTAATAATTGATATCTTTATTGCTTCCAAATTTCAACAATTATAAACACAACTTCTATAAACATCCATGTATAGGTTTTTGTGTGTACCTAAGTTTACAATTCATATGGGCAAATACCAGGGAGCGTGATTGTTGGATCATATGGTAAGTATATGCATACTTTTATAAGAAAATGCCACACTATCATTTGAAGTTTCTGTAGCAGTTTGCATTCCTACTAGCAATAAATGAGAGTTCCTTCTTGCTCCACATCTTTGCAGGGATTTCTTGTTTTCAGTGTTTTTCATTTTAGCCATTCTAATAAGAATTGTAGTGATATAGAATTGTTGCTTTAATTTGCAATAACTTTATGAAGTATAATCTTTTATAGGCTTATTTGAAATTTCTAAATCTTCTTTAGTGAGATATCTATTCAGATTTTAGCCCATTTTTAAATCAGATTGTTCATTTTCCTGTTGAGTTTTAAACATTCTTTCTTCAGTTTGAGTACTAGTCCTTTATCAGATACATCTTTTTCAAATATTTCGTGACATTTTGCATTATCTAGTACATTCAGTATGATATTGAAAAGAGCAATGAGAGGGGACATGCTAAGTATTTTTCTTAATCGTAGTGGGAAATTTTGTATTTCTTCACCATTAAGCAAATTAAGCATTATATTAATATTAGGTGTAGGGCTTTTGTAGATGCTCTTTACCAAGTTGAGGAATGTCCCCTCTCTCTATTCCTACTTTGCTGAGGTTTATTATCAGTATTATTTGAAGGGTGTTGAATTTTGTTAAATGCATTTTTCTTTTATGGACAAGGTAATATTTTTCATCTTTAGACTTTTGAGGTGATGAATTACATTAATTGATTTTTGAATACTGAATCAGCCTTGCAACCTGGAACAAATACCATTTGATCATGGTGCATCATTTTTTAATGCATCACTAGACTTATTTGCTAATGTTTTGTTGAGGATTTTGACTTCTATGTGCATGAAAGATATTGGATTGTAGTTTTCTTTTCTTGTAATATCTTTAGCTGGTTTAGTATCAGGTTATTTCTATGTTTATACAATGAGTTAGGATGTACTCCCTGTGTTTATATCTTCTGGAAGAGATTATAGGGAATTAATATAATTTGTTTCTTAAAGATTTGATATAATTTATCAGTGAACCCAACTGGGCCTGATGATTTCTGTTTTGGAAAGTTATTATTAATTCAATGTGATTAATGAATATAGATCCATGCATATTCCCTATTTCTCCTTGTGCAAATTTTGAAAGATTGTGCCTTTCAAAGAATTGTTCCATTTGATTTGGTTATAAAATTTGTGGACATAAAATTGTTCATAATATTACTTTATTATTCTTTTAATGTCAATTAGGTTTATAGTAATGGCCACTCTTTCATTTATGATATTAATAATCTGTACCTTATTTTTTAATGTTTGTTAATATGAATGGAGGCTTATCAACTTTATTGCTCTTTAAAAATAACCAGCTTTTCATTTTATTGGTTTTGTTTATTGAATATTTATTTTCTATTTTATTGATTTTTGCTCTAATTTTTATTATTTCCATTCTTTTTCTTACTGTGGATTTAATTTTCACTCCTTTTTCTAATGTCCTAAGGTAGAAACTGAGATTATTGATTTTAGATAATTCCTCTTTTCTCATATATGCATTCAATGCTGTAAAATTCCCTTGAAGGGATGCTTTCACTTAATACCCCACATTTTGATAAATTGTCTTATTACTTTCAAGGAGTTTTTTAACTTTTTCATGAGATTTCTTTGACCCATGTTTTATTTGGAAATGTGTTGCTTAATCTTCAGCTATTTTAGGATGCTCTATCTTTCTTTCGATGATTTTTGCAGAAATAGAACAAATCATTTTAAATATTTTATGGATGCTGAGAGACCTAAAATTATCTTGTAAAAGAGGGACTGAGTTGGAGGTTTCACACTCTCTGGCTTCAAAATGTACTACTCCATAGTAGTCAAAACAGTGTGATACATAGAAAGACAGACATAAAAACCAGGAAATAGAATAGAAAGCTCATAAAGAAACTCTTACATATATGGTCACATTTTTTTTTTTTTTTGAGACAGAGTCTCACTTTGTTGCTCAGGTTAGAGTGAGTGCCGGGGCGTCAGCCTAGCTCACAGCAACCTCAAACTCCTGGGCTCAAGCAATCCTGCTGCCTCAGCCTCCCAAGTAGCTGGGACTACAGGCATGTGCCACCGTACTGGCTAATTTTTTGTATATATATATATATATATATATATATATATTAGTTGGCCAATTAATTTCTTTCTATTTATAGTAGAGACAGGGTCTCACTCTTGTTCAGGCTGGTTTCCAACTCCTGACCTCGAGCAATCCTCCCGCCTCGGCCTCCCAGAGTGCTAGGATTACAGGCGTGAGCCACCGCGCCCGGCCTGGTCAAATAATTTTTGACAAGGGTACCAAGACCATTTCATAAGCATAGGACAGTCTTTACAATAAATGGTGTTGTGAAAACTGGATAGCCAAATAGAAGAAAATGAAGTTGTATTCTTACTTTACAACAAACACAAAAATAAATCAAAGAAGATCATATAAATAATTGTAATAGCTAAAGCTATCAAACTCTTAGAAGAAAACATAGTAGAAAAGCTTCATGACATTGAATTTTCAATGATCCATTGAATATGGCCCCTAAAGCACAGAAAACAAAAAAGATTAATTAGACTTAATCATAGTTAAGTACTATTCTGTATCAAAGGATACTATGAAAAGAGTGAAAAGGCTACCTACAAAATGGAAGAAACTATTTGTTAATCATATATGTCATACAGAATTAATATCAAGACCATAAAGAACTCCTACAAGTCCTTAACAACAAAAACCAAAGAATCAAATTTTAAAAAAATGGTCAAAGGACTTGAATAGACTTTTTTCCAAAGAAGACAGAAGAAAGGCCAATAAAGACATGAAAAGATGCTCAACATCATTAGGTAAGTCAAAATCACAATGACATAACCCTCACACTCCTTAGGATAACTACTATTTTAAAATAAAGAAAATATTATAATGGGTTTTGGAGAGGATGTGGAAAAATTGGAACCCTCATACTTTGCTTGTGGGAATGTATAATGTTGCATCCACTGTGGGAAACAGTTTGGTGGTTCCTCAAAAATTTAAACAAATAATTACCAACCATATGATTCAGCTATTTCACCTTCTGGGTATATAAGCCAAGTAATTGAAAGCAGGGGATAAAATACATATTTGTGCACCAATGTTCATAGATTCATTTTTTTATAATAGCCCCAAAGTGGAAATATTGCAAATGTCCATAGATAGATTAATGGATAAACAAAATGTGGTATACCCACAGTGCAACATTATTCAGTCTTAAAACGGAATTAAATTCTGGTACATGCTACAATATGGATGAACCATGAAAACATTATGCTGAGTAAAATAAACCAGACACAAAAGGACAAATATTGTACAATTTATCTTACATGAGGTACCTAGAGTACTAATATTCATAGCGACAGAAATCAGAATGGTGATTTCCCTTGGCTGAAAAGAGACAGATATGAGGAGCTATTGCTTAATGAGTACAAAGTTTTAATGTGGAAAGATGAAAAATTTCAAATTATGGTATTGATGGCTGCACAATAATATGAAGGTACTTAATACCATCGACCTGTACATTTAAAAATAATTAAAATGGTTAATTATGTTGTATATATTTTATCATGACAAAAATAAAAATACTTTTGTTATTATATTAATATCAATAACACAGAATAACATTCATAATCAAGTGTTTTTTTAAATTTTAGTTATCATTTCTGCTGCTGCTATTGCTGTTGCCACTACTACCTACTTTGTTCAACAAACAGTACTTGGTATGAGAGGCACTTGAGTAAATATTTATTCCATGAATAATGAATGACCTGAATTATACTTTTTCAGAGTGCACTGAGGTTTTGTTACCTAGCCTCACTCTTCCATTGTCATGACTTCCTTGTTAAATTCTAAGCTTGTAAAAGGGTAGGAACTGTGTGTGTCTTACACAATACTGGTGATACTCTCATCAACTGTTATATAATTGGTACTCAATACATATTTGTTGAATAAGTGAATGTATAACTTCTAAACAACGAAGTGTACAGTGTAGATATCACACAACAACTTGGTGTCTACGGATCCAATGTTTTCAGGCCATCAGAATTTGAATTGAAAAAGTTAGTATCTAAGGAAAAATACAAATTGGAGATTAAAGTCTTCAGGACTTTATAGGTACAGAGGTATTCTCTCCCCACAGTGGAATAAACAGTTTCATTCAATCAATACAATTTGTAATGACACAGCAGAGAGGTGACTGAAACACCGAGTCTCAGGTTGAGTTGTATGTTTCTTTTAATACTGCACTGCCGCAGACTAGATTTGTTCTAGAGGCAATTAGAATAATTTAAATTTGAGAGTGGTTTAGGATTAGTTCCACCTGGAAAGACATAACCTGAAATTTATGAAAGGTCCACCCTGTGAACCCTGGTAAGTTTATTAGTTCCTGAATTAAGCTAGAACACAGCGAGGGAAGAAATCATGAGAGGCAAAAGGGAAAAACATCATAATAAAATAATGGTTATAGGAAAGTATGAACAAAAGAAGACAGTATGTAATAGAGCTATAATTTTTTATCACTGAATAAAACTTTCTTAAATTTGACTAGATATGAATTGTTGATATGCTATATGGGTTTTTTTTTTTTTTTAAGATAAAAATTGCTTTTTATTTTTCTTTTTTTTTTTTTTTTTTTTTTTTTTTTTTTATTTCATCATATTATGGAAGTACAAATATTGTTAGGGTTACAAATATTGCCCCTGCCCCCTCCCTCCCCCCGATATGTCCAATCCCCTGGTGGTGTACATCACACACGTTATGGAAGCACACACCCCTTTCCTCCTCCCCACCCCTGCCTGCCCACCACCTGTTAAATTTTTTTTTTTTTTTAACATTTTGGTTACATTGTAT
>VSMD01059501.1:0-84123 GCA_008750895.1 Mirza zaza
TATTAATAATAGGTGTTTTTATGCATATTAAAACAACTAAGGGGACAGAGAAGCAGGGATCCCATGCTTCCAGAGGAAAGTCATTGGGGAGTTTCCTCTCCCTCTGAAATTTCACTTGAGCATGAAGAATATTAGAGTGCTTCTCTCAGCATTCTAGAGGGCCACACCTCTAACTTGCCTTTTCTGCCGTAGATGATTGCCACGCTACTAACTTTATCATGCAGATGTAAAAACGGTTTGGTATTATATGATTTAAGGCTAGCTTTCAAGGAATAAATTCTATTTATTGCTGTTGTTAATCATGTATCTTTAGTATGTTCTTCAAAGGAATTTGGTAGAAATTTGCTTTTATAGTCAACCAGAAAACATTCTTAGACATTTTACTTACACGTTTTGCCTGAAGATTAATTCTACATATTAAAGTATGTTGTTAAATTAATCAAAACAAATTTTGAAAATCATAAACAGGCTTATTTTCTAAGGATATCCACTGAAATATATATTATTTATTCATTTATTTTTCCTTTCAGCCACCTCCACCTCTAGTGAAAGTGATTGAAGATTTTCCCAAGAATAAACAGAGTTCTGTTGGTCTTAAGATGAAGGTAACATCAGGAAGAGTACAGCAGCCAGCAAAATCCAGGGAAAGCAAAATACAAACTAGAATATTAAAACAAGACCCAACTGGTTATTTTGAAAGTAAAGAGGTAAGAATATATGATAATTAAAGTCTTTGTCATGATTCTGCTGTAGACAAGTCTGGTGATTTCTATATAGCCACCATTACTCTTCCCTCTCTTGGAAATTAAAGGAATATTATATGAAGATAAAACTGTAACTGAAATTACAATATGCTTTTTAAACTTTTTAATATGCTCATAAGTATAATACATATTTATGTTTTTTTGATAAAGCCAAACAGTATAGAATTGTACTGTTTAATATGCTAGCCACTAGCCCCATGTGATTGGTGAGTACTTGAGGCATGGCTAGTCTGAATTGACATGTGCTGTGAGTGTAAAATACTCAATAAGAAAGTGTGAAAACTTAAGAAAACTTAATATGAAGAAAAGAATGTAAAATATCTTACTAATTAATAATTTTTATGTTGATTATATGTTGATAGTATTTTGGTTATATTGGGTTAAATATATTATTAAACTTGAGTTTACCTGTTTTTTTTTTCTTTAATTTTCTTAATGTGGTTCATAGAAAATTTTAAATTATGTTTGTGGCCTGTTATTCTTCTGTTAAACAATGCTGATATAGAAGGTTATAAAGGGAAAAAAAATAAAAGCATACCTTCTTTTCTCCTTGTTTTCTATCCCACTAGTCATTGAATTCCCTAGAGATAACCCAGATACTAATAGTAGAATTACCTTTGAGGGAAGAGATTTCAGTGAATTTTATTTTCTTCTTTAAATTTTCCTAATTTTTATATTTTTTTATTTTTTTCCTAATTTTTTTTTTCCTAATTTTTTTTTATATTTTATATTTTCCTAATTTTCTGCAAAGTGCATATATTATTTGGAATAGAAAGAAAATATAAATATTAGAGAAATTACTAATATTATTTTCAAGGAATTTTAAAACTTTTTATTGACAAATAAAGTATGCATACGTATGTAACTCAATGAATTTTCACAAATGAACACACATATTACTGGCGCTCATTCAAAAAATGGAATCATCAGCTGCTTTTCAGACACTCTCCCCTTTATTTCAAGGATAACTACTTCTGATATACCATAGATGAGTTTAGTAAATAATGTCAGTTTTCCCCAATTGCTTGATTGAACCAATTTACATTCCCATCAGCAGTATTTGAGAGTTCTATTTGTTCCATATTCTCACCAACACTTGGTATTTTCACATTGTGCAATAGTCTTTATCTGCAATTTCGCTTTCTATGGTTTCAATTACTTGTAGTCAACCTCAGTCCAAAAAACATTAATGGAAAATTCCAGAAATAAACAATTCATAAATTTTAAATTGGATACCATTCTGAGTAGTGTGATGAAATCTTGTGCTGTCCTGCCCAGGATGTGAATCATCCCTTTGTCCAACATATCCACACTATGCATGCTACCTCCCATCAGTCACTTAGTGGCCGTCTCAGTTATCGGATCAACTGTCAAGATATCACAGTGCCTGTTTCCAGTAACCTTTATTTTGCTTAATTATGTTCCCAAAACACAAGAGTAGTGATGCTGGCATATTGTTATAATTGTTCTATTTTATTATGAATTGTTGTTAATCTCTTACTGTGCCTTAGAGTAGAATACTTCTGTGGGATAAAATGCATGTCCTCAACTAATTTTGGTACCAGGAAAGGAAATTAGGAACTTTGTTAGTTTATGGTCAAGACAAGGACAGATCAAATCCAGGCCAGAAGCATCAGGCATTCTATCCTTTGTTTAAAGAGAGGCTTCAGATTAGCCGGGCGTGATGGCGTGCGCCTGTACTTCTAGCTAGTCAGGAGGCTGAGGCAGGACGATTGCTTGAGCCCAGGAGTTTGAGGTTGCTATGAGCTAGGTTGATGCCATAGCACTCTAGCCTGGGCAACAGAACAAGACCCTGTTTCAAAAAAAAAAAAAAAAGGCTTCAATGGCAGCAGGTATCTTGGTGATGACAGCAATCAATGTGTCTCTTACCCGGATCATATTGCTCTAGTTCTGGGCTAGTTACCCTCTATATCTGGTATGTGGCACTCATATGGGAATCTTCATTCATCATCTTAAATTTTCCCAATCTAATCACACTGGATTACCCATTTCTTCTGGTAAATAGAGTACTAACCTAAAGTCAGAAAATCTGGCTTCGGGTCTTGATCCCAAGATTTAGCAGATTGTCACTAAACAATTCACTCAACTTCTCTGACCTTCCCATTTTCATTTTTTTCTTTTTTTGAGGGAGAGTCTTGCTCTGTCACTCTGGCTAGAGTGCAGTGATATTATCATAGCTCATTGCAACTTCAACTTCAACTTCCTGGGCTCAAGCAATCCTCCTGCCATAGCCTCCCCCAGCAACTGGGACTACAGATGCATGCCACCATGCTCAGCTAATTTTTTCTAATGTTAGTAGGGACAGGGTCTCACTCTTGCTCAGGCTGGTCTTGAACTCCTGAGCTCTAGCAATCTCCTACCTTGGCCTCCAAGAGTGTTAGGATTACAGGTGTGAGCCCACCGTGCCCGGCCTGACCTTCCCATTTTCTAAAATAAAGGAAGACAACATCTCATCTGTTTCACAAAGCTCTTAGGATCAAATTAAGATAATCTATGTAAATGACTCTAATCCTAAAGCCTATAAAATATAATTTTTCCATTAAGATAAAAATTAAAAGTTTTAGATAAGGGACTGTCAGCAGAAGCTGATGTCTATGAATGTTGTCTAAGATAAAATGATGAAGTCGATAATTTTTTCTACCAGACGTGTCCTTGATACTTTCATGCTAGTTGTTGTTCAGAATTTTAAGATAAAGGAAGGGGTAAATGGTGGCGGGTTGGGTGTGGGGGGGGTGGAGGGAGCGGCTGGCAACATCAGAATGCATTGCACTTGATACAAATGGTAGTTCATGGACCCTCCAGCTACTTAAGCTAAGACTGGTTTTTATATTTTCAAACGGTTCCATCTTAAGTGGTTGTATACCAACATAATAGTCTTCATTTTCCTCTTGGCCCACAAAGCCTAAAATATTTACTGACTGGCCATTTACAGAAAAAGTTTGCCAAACCCTAGTCTAGGAAGGTAATATGTCATGAACTTTGTTTGCTATGTATATGCATACTCAAGGGAAAATAAGAGAGAGAAGAGAGTCCCATAATATGAAAATATTTCTTACTGTGTGATGTGTTCTAAAATTTAAAAGCTGCTGTGGACAAGATTACCATTCATCATCTTTACTATTTTATGATTATGTCACTTATTAATACTGTTTTTGTCTTTATAGAATGAATTGTCAGATGGATTAAACAAAAAGCGTTTACAAATCTTACTAAAAGGCTATGGTGAATATCCAACAAAATACAGGTAAAATTTAAATTCTTTTATGTTAAATCATTTTACTCAACATTTTTTTGGTTAAAGTTATATTTTAATTTCAGAATGTTCATTTGGCGCTCTCTGCTACAACTGCCTGAAAATCATACTGCATTCAGTAGCCTCATAGATAAGGGTACTCATCTGGCATTTCTCAACCTTCAGAAGAAATACCCCATCAAAAGTAGAAAGCTACTCAGAGTATTACAGAGGTATGTTCAGTATATTGCCGCAATGTGTATGAAACCTGTAACTAACAATTGCAATGTTTTAAAATCCTCTGCTTGCAAAATATTGTTTGGTCGTTTCTAATCATCCTTGTGTGATACATTGGTTTGTTTAATTTAAAAACAAAACTTATGTATATATTACATATGACTATCAGTTTGTGTTGTGTTCTGGAAAATAGGAATCTTTCATATTAATCTAAAAGAACAAAGAAACAGTAGAAAGAACATTGAATTTGAAGGCAAAAGACCTACTTTTGAATCTTAGTTCTACCACTTAATAATTGTGATGTAAGTCATTCCATTTTACTTCTCTTAGCCTTAATTTCTTGATTTAAAAGTGGTGGTAATAGCACCAACATCATAAGATTATTGGGACAGGTAAGCACCCCGTAAATGTTAATAATAATAATAGCTAACCCTTAAAGTGCCTTTCATGTGGTAAGCACTACTAAATATACGTCTAACTTATTTTACACTTAAACTGAGGCGTAGGGAGGTTAGCTGACGTGATCAAGTCACACAAATGGTAGAGCCGGGATTAAGCCCAGGCTCCAGAATCTAAGCCTTTTTAAAAATAAAGTTTTTATTATGAAAAATTTCAAGCATAAATAAAAATAGAATAATATAATGGATATCCTCATGTCCATCACTCAGCTTCAGTAATTGCCAACTCATGGCCAACCTTATTGCATTGATATTCACACTCACGCTACACCCAAATCCCAACGCACACACCCCCTGCTAAATATTTATATAAGTATCTCTAAAGGATAGTGACTCCTTTTCTTTAACATAAACACACTACCATTATCACACACACAAAAAATTGACAGTAATTCTTCAACATCCTCAAGTATCCAATCAGCATTCATATTTCTTTAATTATCTTAAAAATTTTTGTTATGGTAAACTTGTTAAAATCAAGGTCCATACAAGGTACACACATTGCATTCGGCTGATATCCCTCTCCGTCTTTTTTTCCATACAATGTATTTGTTGAAGAAACCAGATCATCTAACCTATACAGTCTTTCATATTCTGGTTTGCTAATTATATTCCCATGGTATTGTTTAACATGTTTCTCTTTTGACTTTACTATAAACTGATAATTAGAGGTAGGGGCTTGATTTGATTCAAGGTTTTTATTTTACCCGCTTTGGTATTTGTTTCTTTGTTTTTCAAGAAAATTTTATAGATGGTTTTATGTACTTCTGCCAGAAAGATTATGATACCTGGTTGTCTCTTTTGGTGATGTTACTGGCCATTGATGATTATTGTCTAGATTCATTATTTCTCCAGAGATTTGTAAAACAGTGATAATATAATTCTATCATTCCTTCTCCTTTTATGAACTAGAAAATTTCTAAAAGAAAAACTTCTTATTATCAACTCTCTGGTTATCCTAAGATACAACCCATATAGGAAAGGCAAGTTAAATGTACCTTTTTTAAAAAATTTATTTATCAGTTTTCAGAATAGTAAATTTATTACCCTGGAGTCCCCCAGAGTGATCAGTGTATTAATTATGAACTCATAGATTTAAATATATAGGACTTTTCAGTGAATAGAGCCAGGTTTATGCTGATATTTTCTATTTAAATTTAGGACTACAAAGTGTATTGCTTCTTTGATTTTATATTTTTATCTTTTTCTGTTATGCTAAGAATCTTGATTCCTAACAGTGTTGACATAATTCCTTAATTTTTTTACACATATGCACACAGTGGTTTTAAATTCCATATACCGTGTTTCCCCAAAAATAAGACCTACCCATAAATAAGCCCTAGCAGGATTTCTAAGCATTTGGACAATATAAGTCCTACCCCGAAAATAAGACCTAGTGATGGGCGTGGCTACGCAACGTAGCTGCACGACCCATCCATTTCCTTGGGGAGTGGTGAAGACCAGCAGTGCTTCTCATCTGCCCCACGAGAGCTCTGTTGCTCCGCATGAGAGACTGGGGCAAATGGTTCTAAAGGAAATAGAGTCCCACAAAATTCAGGATGGAATTCAGGGTTTGGAGAGTTATGATGATGTTCCAGAAGAAGACGACTTAACTATATTTGAATAAATGTAGATTGTTATACCTTACTTAAAAAAAACTAACACATCCCCTGAAAATAAGCCCTAGGATGTCTTCTTGAGGAAAAATAAATATAAGACCCTGTCTTATTTTGGGGGAAAAATGGTATGTGTGCTATATAATAAAAACTATGTAACTATAAATAGTAACAAAGTGACTATTATATCTCACATTATGATTATTGAAAACAATTCAAAATATTTTTTATAGTTCTTTGTCCTTAGGTTATATCCCATTAGACATGTGTAATCAAATTATTGTTTTAAAGTCGCTTGAAATAATTTCATATGGTGGCTCTAACTCACTGCACAGGTGAATTTGTTTCATTTGTTTTCAGTTTTTTGAAATTTTTTTATATTTTTTGTTTTATACTTTCATAAGACATTTACATGTTTCTAAATCAAATCTATAAAATAAGATATATTTAGAACAGGCTGGCTTCTATTCTCTCCATTCTGTTACCTCTCCTCTCCATAAGTAATCCTTTTAATAAAAATTATCTTATTTGTATGTGCAACTGTATTTGTATTCCTTCCTTCCTTCCTTAAGTAGATGGTTGTGTACTATTATAGTTTTCTGTACCCTGATTTTTATATTTAATATATGGATATCATTTAAAAGTTATTCTTTTTTATAGTTGTGTTTCTTGTACACATGCACTGTAATTTATTTGGCCTTTCCTCCATTAATGAATTGTTTACAGTCTTTTGCTGTTATAAGCATGCTGCATTAGTTAGCTTTGTCCATAAATCTTTTTTTTTTTTGTTTTAATGGTGATAGTCACTCTATTGTCCAGGCTGGAGTACAGTGGCACAATCATAGCTCACTGCAGCCTCGAACTCCTGGGCTCAGGGTGTCCTCCTGCCTCAGCCTCCTGAGTAGCTAGGACTGTAGTCATGTACC
Organism: Mirza zaza; assembly: GCA_008750895.1. Classification (NCBI taxonomy): domain Eukaryota; kingdom Metazoa; phylum Chordata; class Mammalia; order Primates; family Cheirogaleidae; genus Mirza; species Mirza zaza. The sequence goes on from VSMD01059501.1 coordinate 7,255, forward strand.
ACCATGCCTGGCTAATTTTTATTTTTTTAATTTTTAAAAAAATTTTTTAGAGATAAATGTTTAGCTATGTTGCCCAGACTGGTCTCAAACTCCTGGCCTCAGGCGATCCTCCGGCTTCAATCTCCCAAAGTGCTGGGACTACAGGCATGAGCCACTCCACCAGGCCCATAAATCTTTTTTAAATTTAAGTGTATCTTTGGGATAGATTCATAAATTTTGATTACTGAGTCAAAGGGTAAATTCATGATATACTGCCTTTTTGAATTGGAGAAAAATCGGATCACTTTGCTAAGACCTGACTTAAAAGAAGTGGGAATTTATTTATTTTTACCATTTGATCTTCACACTTGATATGCTTCCCTATTATACATAAGTCTGTGCATAAGATGACATCACAGTTCAGACATTTGTCAAAATACTAATGTGCACTGTTAATGCCTTCCCTTTGCTTTTTGGGTTCATGTATTCAAGGTTGAAAGTCATAAGTATTTTGGTTAGAAAAACTAGTCTATCATCGGATGCAGATGGAAGTTAAAAGAGGAGAGTACATTACTTCAAAAATGAATATTTTCATGCATTCTTCAGAAATAATAAATTCCCCAAGTTCAGAGGAAAAGATAGCAAATATTTTCTTTCATTAACCCCATCGTAGGGAATCAAGAATTGATTTTATTAATAAAAGCTACTGAAGTAACTATTAAGTTACCTAAAATTTCTTATAATTCTCATCTGTCTTAGGATTTTAGACTTCTTAAATTATGAGTGCTACTCTTAAGTACTTGTTGGTAGTTCTTTCTTTCACTGACAGTCCAATTTAAAAACAATATTTCAGGGTTTTTTCACTCTTCCATTAAGTTCCATTCACCTTCACATTAAGAGCAAATGAATATAATCATTACACTGCTTTGCTTTTTGGGAAAGAGTAACACAACATCACAGTGTTAGTTATTTATTAAAAATTCAAATTATCAGAGAAGTAATTTTGATGTTTTCTACGTGAAAACTGTTTGTTCATGGGGGTCCTTCTTGAGATATAGTTTCCATTAGGTCGTCTTAAAGTGGCAAGAGGCTGTTTATATCCTTTGAGATTTTTTGTATTATAATTATATGCCTACTAATATATTTACAATTAAAGTTATTTTAATTCCAATTGTGTGTATTTGTACTTAAAATTATAGTCCTAATTTCCTTTAAGGTTTCACAGCAATTTTTTTGTTGTTTTAAATTTCTATTTTTCTAAACTTTTAAATATTAATTTTAAATTTCTGTTTTTATTAAAATTCAAAATTGTAATTTAACAGAGGGGATGGATTATTCTAGAGTAAAAGAGATGTAGAGATTTAAAGGAGGTAACATCCAAATTCAATGAGTGAGTCTTGTTTGAATCCTGATAGACAAATCAACTGAAAAGGCCATCTCTGCCCATTCTGTAGTCATATATTCTTCCAACCACATCCAGGAAAGATTCTTCAATTAAGGACCTATATGATTAGATTAGATCCACCTAGATAATCCAGAATAATCTCCCTCTACCCCCAAGGTGCTTAATCATATCTGCTAAAATCCCATGTGAAATCACATATTTACCGATCCTGGGGATTAGGGCTTGGGCATCTTTTGGGAGGGGGTGTGCGTTATTCTGCTTGCCACATTAAGTCTAAAGTATACTTCTTGGAAAATAATTTATATTTAGTAATGGGAGAGGATTAGCCTTAACAGATATTAAAAGCTATTATTAAACTACAATAATTGAAATTGATGCTGACATATAAATAGATAGGTAGTCTAGCAATAGGCCCAGCTATGTTCAAAAATTATTTTTAAAGGTAACATTTCAAAGCAGTGAAGAAAAGACAGTTTATTTAGCAAATGGCATGGAATGACTGGATAGTCACCTGGAAAAAGTTGAAAGCGTACTTCATATTTTACACCAGGATTAATTCCCCTTGGATTAAAGATTTAATTACTTAAAAAACCATAAAAATACTAGAAGTAAATGTGGGATGTGGGGTTAGCAAGTCTGAAACTACTTTATGTGTATTTTAGGGTTAACTAAATAGGTGAACTTAGATGACAGCCAAGTTTCTTACTCTCAGAGAAAGAAGTTACAACTAACCAAAAGGGAAAGGCTAGAATGAATCTTGTGGTGGCAGAATAAAATTGGTGGTGTTGGTTTTTAATATATGTGCAGATAAGTAGATATTGAAAGAAATATATATGTATGCAAGAGTTAGTAGGCATTTATATATTTCCAAGCTCTCTCTGCTGAGAGGCCCTAGCAATCACACCCCAATAACAATGAGCATAGCAAGTGCAGGAACCAGGGCTCCTTGGAGAAGTGGTTGATTGCAGGACTCTGGTGGGGAAAATACAAGATGAACCTGGAGCATCTTATAATGCTATAAAATAAGAAAGTTCCAAAGAGGATGGCTATGTGAGTCAAAAGGGCACAGGACTTAACCTAAAAGTTTCCAGTAGCCAAAGCTGGAATGATTTGAGCAAAAAAAATAAATAATAATAGCAATCAGTTATAACCCATAGAGTAAAATAAATATTAGTTCATACTGATAGAAATAATTGAATAAATAAAGATATAAATGGGGGGGAAAGGCAACTCTAATAAATGTAGAAGGAATTAAAGAAAGAAAATCACCATTAGAACACCTTAGTAATAATTATTGCAGGCAAAATCTACTGATAAATGCTACAATTTACTCCTGCAAAAGTTTGAGGAGTAACAGGATATTTGCATAGTCTTAAAAAATATCTACCCCAAGATATTTATTAATTACAAGTGGAAAAATAGTAATTTTACAGTAGAAAAACTTGGCAGACACCTCTTTAACCAAGTAACCAAATTTAAAATCACCAGTAATGAGACATACCAGTATGATACACATCACTTTTGTGATATTCTACTTTTTCTTTGTTTTGGGGGTTTTTTGGGGGGCATTGGTTTTTTAGGGTTTTTTTGGTGCATCCTTGGGTGGGCTTTTGTGATATTCTTGCCAAAAATATGTAACCTCATTCTAATCATGAGAAAACATCAGGCAAACCCAAATCTATTCCTCAAAAGTGGCAATGTCATGAAAAATGAGAGACTGAGGAACTCTCATATTGGAAGAAACTACAGAGACATAACAAATCAATGTAATGTTGAATCTTGGATTGGCAAAGTGAAAAATTGACACAGAAAAATGACATTAATGGAAAAAAAATAGTAAAATCTAAATAGAGTCCATAATTTAATTAATAGCATTGTGCCAACATTAATGTCTTAGTATTGATAATTATACGTAAGATGTTAACATTATAGGAATTGAGGTGAAGGGTATACAAGAACTCTCTACACTTTTTGGAATTTTTTGTAAGTCTAAAATTATTTCAAATAAAAAGCTCAAAAAAAAAAAAGACAAACTTTAAAGGTGTTAGAAATAAATATGGAAGAATTGTAATCCCAGAGTAAGGCCATTTTAAGCATATCCAGAAGAGATTAATAACTATAAAAACCTCTATATGTAAAACAAAATTCCCAAACAAAGACACACATAAAATTGAGAAAACATAGGACAAAAGGCTGGTTTCTTTAATATATGAAGTGTTTGTGTAAATTAGTGTGAAGAAGGTCAGCCAGTATAAAAAATGAATAAGTTTAACGTGTAGTTCACAGCAGTAGAAATGGTTCTTAAACATGAAAAGATGCTTAACTTCCCTCATAATAAGAGAAATGTCGATTAAAACTACATTGAAGTACCTTTTCTTACCTAGATTAATGGTTTAAAAAAATAGTTAATAATAAAGTATATTGGCAAGAGTGTGAAAAAACAGGCATCCTTTTGTGCTGATGGGACTCTAAATAGACATTTGTTGTGGAGGCTAATTTGGCACTGGTTATTAAAATTATCAACATACATATCCTTTGACTCAGCAATTCCACTTCTAGGAATTTATCCAAATCTGTGTTCCCACATGGAGAATGATACACAATACATACAGTGGCATTAAGCACAGCATTGTTTATAAAAGATTGGAAAGAAATGCCCAAGAATAGGGATCATGTTAAAGGAATGAAGATGCCGGCCGGGCGCGGTGGCTCAAGCCTGTAATCCTAGCTCTCTGGGAGGCCGAGGTGGGCGGATCCTTTGAGCTCAGGAGTTCAAGACCAACCTGAGCAAGAGCAAGACCCCATCTCTACTATAAATAGAAAGAAATTAGTTGGCCAACTAAAATATATATAGAAAAAATTAGCTGGGCATGGTGGCACATGCCTGTAGTCCCAGCTACTTGGGAGGCTGAGGCAGCAGGATTGCTTGACCCCAGGAGTTTGAGGTTGCTGTGAGCTAGGCTGACGCCACGGCACTCACTCTAGCCTGGGCAATAAAGTGAAACTCTGTCTCAAAAAAAAAAAAAAAAAAGGAATGAAGATGCATCTATAAAATTTCATGAGGAAACTGTATGCATACTGATATAACCTATTTCCAAGATACCATTAATTGAAAAATGCAAGATGCAGGACAATGTTTATTGCCACCATTTGTGGATTTTTTTTAAAAAAAAGGATTTATACTTTTAATAGTGGTTGCTTCTGGAGAGGTGAACCAAATAATAGGAGTAAAAAGGAGAATTTTCACCAAATATACTTTTTGTATCAAATTTTTATCATGTAAATGTATTATTCAAATACATTTTAATATTAAGTTATTTTTTTTCTTGTCTTTATGTCCTTATTTTATTCATAGAACCCTATCTGCATTAGCTCACTGGTCTGCCATCTTTAGTGACACACCATATCTTCCACTCTTGGCATTTCCATTTGTAAAATTATTCCAGAACAACCAACTCATCTGTTTTGAAGTTGTTGCTACTCTAATAAGTAAGTAAATAATTGTTAAAGAATGAAACCAAGAATGGATTTCTGTACATTTTCCTGATGTCTTTGCACCTTTGCATCATTTAAAAATTCTAGATTTCTCTACTTTTAAGTCAAGAAAGTGTGAAAAAATCACATATAAAGCATAAAATGGACAATTGAAACATTTATATATAAACCTTTTTATTTAGAAGAAAATTTAGATAGTCAAATTTTAGAAGATATTGTTATAGACTGGATTTTGTTAGTAAGAAAGAAGTTGATTCTTCACTTACTAAAAGTCTGTTCTTACAGGATTGTTTTAAGTGTGTAAAGCATTCAGCACACAGTCCTCATTGTGTTTAGTGCCCAAGTATTGGCTGCTTTCTTCATCCTCAGCATCTGTGGCTAACATTTCTTGAGCACTTTCTGTGTATCAGGCACCATTCTTAGTGTTTTATCTTTATTAACTCATTTAATCCTCACAGTGATTCTATGGGGTAGGTGTCATTTTACCCTTTTTACAGATGAGGAGCTTGAGGCATAGAGATCTTAAGTTACCCAAGGTTGGCTTAGGGGTACAGCAAGCATTTAAACTCAGACAATCAGACTCCAAAGTACTCCAGCCATTATGTTTACTCCCTGTTATCATTATTTATATGGAAAAATATTATTTCATGTTTTAAATCACTTAATGTTTTTCTTGTACAAAAGAGATATGAACTTAACTGTAATATTCTAAAAGCTAGAAATTTTTAAAAGTTTCAGGTGTATATATTATGAATATTTTAGTGTATTTCCCTGTACACTTTTTCGTTTGTTTTATTACATTGTGCCTGTTTTGATAATTTTTTATTTACTATTGGAGAAAATTTGAAAAATATAGGAAAATATACAAAAGAAAAGAAAATTCACCAATATTCCTCTTCCCCAGAGATACTTTTTGATAATATGTTGATGAATTTCTTATAAGATCATTTCTTCCCAAATCATTAAATATTTTTGAAAAACATGATTTATTGCCTGCAATAATATATTTCATCTTATAGGTATACGATAATTTTTCCTCAGCTGCAAGAATTTTTTTAAATTTTTCCATACCTTTGAAGCAGTTTTTGTTGTTAAACTGCTTTTATTTAATGTTATATACATTTTCCTCATTTTTATAAATTTCATAAACATTTTACTGACTATAATATTCCATAATTTGCACTGGATATTTACATTGTTGTTGGATATTTAGATTGTTTCTAATTTTACCTATTAAAAGTAACAGTATTATAACCATCTTCACATATATATGTTTATAATAATTTTCTTTGGGTAGATTTCCAAAACTGGTATTATTAGTTCATAAAATATGAATAATTGATTCCCTCAAAGGGTTGTACTAGTTTGTTCTGCTAATAGCACTCAGTGTTTTAAAGGGAAATAAACAATAACAAAGAGACAGTGCAATTAAAACATGAGTAAAGGACTTATAGACATTTCTCCATAGAAGATATACAAATGGCTAACAAGCACATGAAAAGATGCTCTGCATCATTAGTCATTAGGGAAATGCAAATTGAAACCACAGTTAGATACCACTTCATACCTACTAGAATGGCTGTATTTTAAAAAAACCATAACAACAGGTATTAGCTAGGATGTGGGAAAATCAGAGCCTTCATACATTGATGGTGGGAACATAAAATGATATAGTCACTGTGGGAAAGTTTGGCATTGTGAAAAATAATTTGGTATTTTCTCAAAAAGTTAAACAGAATTACCATATAACCTAGCAATTCCACTCTTACATGTATACCCAAAAGAACTGAAAACTGAGACTCAGATAACTTGTGTGTGAAATGTCCATAGCATCATTATTCCCAGTAGTCAAAAGGTAGAAATAATCCAAGTGTCTATTAACAGATGAATGGATAAACAATATATATATATATATAGTAATACATAGTGTAGAATATTAGCTATCTAAAGAAATGAAGTTCTGATACATGCTACAACATAGGTGAACCTTGAAAACATACCTAGTGAAATAAGCTAGACACAAAAAGAACAAATATGATTTCACTGTATCTGTGAAATATCTAGAATAGGCTTATTCTTAGATCCAGAAAGTGGATTAGAGGTTACCAGGGGCTAGGGAAATAGGAACAGGGAGTTAATGCTGAAAGGGTACAGAGTTTGTTTGGATTGTTGAAAGGGTTTTGGAAATAGATAGTAGTGATGGTTATATAACACTGTGAATGTAATTAATGCCTTTGAATTAGCATTAATGGTTAAAATGGTTAAATAGCAGATAATATATTACCACAATTAAGAAAGAAACAGATAATAGCTAACTTAAGTAGGCATGCAAAACTAAATTTCTTATTTCCAGTAAAATCTTCTTACATAGCTAAAATATTGTTATATACTAAGGAAATTGATTTTTCTCTTCTAAACAAACATACCTGGAATCTCAATCTGGAAGATTATCGTTTTATCCATAATGGTCAGCACTAGTAGCCATGGACTTTTATCAAGGGTCTCAAATGAGTTTTGTTCAATAAACATTTATTAAGAGTACTGTTACAGAGCAGAGCAAATAAGGAGGCTGCATCTGGCTCCTGCTTTCACGGCTATGGCAGTACATTGAGCTCCAGAGAGACGGCACAGTGCAATTGAGAGCAAGATAGGTACTGGGTGACTCTGTGCCTTGCTAAGAAAAATAACTAAGCACAGGCAAAGGCAGTCCTAAGAAACCAAGAGGGAAAATGCCATCATGTACATTCTTTGTATGAAATTGCTGAGAGGAACGCCAGTGCTTCAGTCAACTTCTGAGAGTTTTCTTTTTCTTTTTTCTTTAATTTTCTTTTTCTTTTTTTGGTTTGTTTGTATTTTGACATGGGGTGTTGCTCTGTTGCCCAGGCTGGAGTGCAGTGGTGTGTCCTCATAGCTCACTGCAACCTCAAATTCCTGGGCTCAAGTAATCCTCCCACCTCAGCCTCCCAAGTAGCTGGAACTACAGGTGTGTGCCACCATGCCCAGCTAACTCAGAGTTTTCTAAAAAGTGCTCAGACAGGTGGAAGACCATGTGTGCCAAAGAGAAAGGAAAACTTGAAGACATGGCAAAGACAGATAAGGCTTATTATGAAAGAGAAATGAAAACCTATCTCCCTCCTTAAAGGGGAAACAAAGAAGTTCAAGGATCCCAGTGTACCCCAAGAGGCCTCCTTTGGCCTTTTCTTGTTCTATTCTGAGTATCGCCCCGAAATCAGAGGAGTCATTTGGCCTACTCAGTGATAATGTTGCAGAGAAACTGGGAGAGATGTGGAATGGCACTGCTGCAGGTGACAAGCAGCCTTATGGAAAGAAGGCTGCTAAGCTGAAGGGAAAATGTGAAAAGGATAATACTGCATACCTAGCTAAAGGAAAGCCTGATGTGGCAAAGGAAGAAGTCATGGAGGCTACAAAATGCAAGAAAAGGAAGAGGAGGAAAAAGAGGAAGATGAAGTAGATGTTGATGGTGATGAATAAGTTGGTTCTAGTGCAGTTTTTTCCCCTTGTCTATAAAGCATTTAACAACCCTATACACAACTTTTAAAGAAAAAAATTGAAATTTAAGACTATGTAAGATTTGTCTTCAAACTGTACAGTGTCTTTTTTTGTAGGAGTCAACACACCACCAAATGTGTCTTTAAATAGTCCTGTCCTGGTGGTATTTTTAATAGCCACTAACCTTGCCTGTTATGGTGTGGGGGTTATAAATTAGCATAGAAATTTAAATCAGATCTGTCTTATCTGTCTTGGTATATAGCACAATTTATTAATAGTTATATATGGGGATGATAGTTTTTTCATCTTCAGTTGTCTCTGATACAACTTATAAGAAATAATTGTTCTATTAACTGAATACCACTCTGTAACTGCAAAAAGAAAAAGTTGCAGCTGTTTGGGTGACATTCTGAATGCTTTTAAATAAATATAATTTTTAAAAAATAAATGAACTTTAATTAAATGTTTGTACTGTTTGGGATATACCATTGTTTTAGCTTTTAGGTTTACACTCTAGTTGGGACCTAGGAGAAGACATATTGAAAGAAAACAATCACTTCTATGTATAATTTGGAATATATTTGTAAAAGTCATTTTTAAACAATATTTAGAGTCTCTTTTATAGCCAGGCAGAATGTCTTTGGGTTTAGTAAAGGATCTTCAATGATTATCATTCTCTTCATTTTGCTTTCTGTTGGTTCTCTAAGTCCTCTACCCATATTTTTGTGGTAGCATCAAAGCAGAATAAAAATACTTAAGAGAAGGCAAATGGTTACTGTATAACAGGGTTTCCCTCTTGCTAATGGAAACTGTTCTATTAATGAAGATTAAATGTAATGATCAGAGCTTTGTGTTTGTGTGTGGCATTTTAGTTTCCCAGAACTAGCAGTGTCTAAGACATAAGTCTGGTACTTATGTTGCTAAACCAGATTTTCCTTTTAAAATTAAGAGCCACAGTTTAAAGAATTTGAATTTTTTAAAGCTTAGTTTTTGTAAGATTTTATTTGTGACTTAATTATTAACTCAAATTTAAATGCTCACTAATAAAAGAAATAAATGGAAATTCAGAATTGGAAAGACTTGTAAACCATATATAATCCATATAGAAGTCTTTAGTCTGATAAAGACTTCTTTTGCTAATTTGAGATAGGAGATGTTATTAAAGAATGAAATGACAACTCAGTATTTGAAATAAAAAACAGCATTTAATCATTAAGTAAAGGAAAGGTTGAACATAGGCTCATTGAGCAAAACAAACTGATCTTATATAGGGTTTTTGAGAAGAATTTGAGGTGAGGGGATTATACTGATTACAGAGTACAAGTGAGTTAAAGTCACCCTTAGAGTCCTATTCAGTGGAAAGGGTTCTACTTTGGACTAGCTGATTTTCGAAGAAAGCCACTATTATTGGTTGGTTTTCAAAATCAAGTTGACTGAAACAAATTGTCATTGATCAGTTATACAGATTTAAAACCAGTTCTGGTGGTAACCTGTTATTATGATTATAGAATAATCAGTCTTTTCTTAGGTATGAAGACTTGTTTATTCTCATAACATTTAATGGAGGATTTGTTTATTCTCATTATATATTGCTATCTATATGTAAGAATATAATTTTGAACATTTTTCCTAAGCTTTTCTAATTTGATTGTGTATAAATTTTAATAGATTTGAGGAGATTGGTATGTTAACATTGATTACATTTAATGAAAACTTAAATAGGGGCCTTTTTTAAAAAGACCATTTTGTTAATCAGGAGATGAACAAAACAGGAGCCAGCAGGAACCAGAATGCCCTGTAACTTGGATCAGGAATACTTGGGGAAGTTGAGTTTGTTTTAATTGACACTTTTCCTTTGATTACTATGTAGAAATTTGCAAAATTTCTATTAATATAAACCCAAGATACTATGTTGATAAGATAGAATTTTAAAAATCTGTTGTTCTAGAATTTAGAGAGTTATATTTTCTCTTCTTTATTCATGCATATGTTGAGGACATTAAAAATAGATATATTTAAGGGTTGCAAAATGCTTTAATAAGCAAGGTATTTAAAGATAAATTTTCTTTTTTTTTTTTTCCTTCATAGTCAATTGGTGTCAACATTGGTTTGAATATTTTCCTAATCCTCCTATCAATATTCTTAGTATGATAGAAAATGTTTTGGCATTTCATGACAAAGAACTGCTGCAACATTTCGTAGATCATGATATAACTTCCCAGGTAAGAAATATGTGGTTTTTAGAATAACATAACTTACTTTGGAAGCTAACATTGGTTCTGGTATAAATAAAACAGTATTTTCTTGAAGGAGTGTAATAAAAGGCATACTACATTTTGTATTTTTAACACTATTCCATTCTTTTTCTTCATTAAACTGCCTTCCTGAAAGTCTGTAAAGAAGGGTCCAAATTAAGGTAGTTCTTTTCAAAATTATGTATTTAATACAATGATTTTCATAGTTTAAATATAAGAGAATATTATAATAGCAATGACTCTTTTGACTTTTCCCTAGACAACTAATAAATTTTTCCTTATTTACTTTAGCTTTATGCATGGCCTCTTCTTGAAACTTTGTTCTCGGAAGTACTGACAAGAGAAGAATGGCTCAAATTGTTTGATAATGTCTTTTCCAACCATCCTTCATTTCTTCTGATGACTGTTGTAGCCTATAACGAATGTTCTAGAGCTCCTTTGCTCAACTGTAAACTTAAAGATGATTTTGAGGTAAATATCCTTGTTCTTAAGAGGGGCTTCTTATTTATTTGGTGCCTATTGTATGTCAGGCACTTGTGCTAGGTGGTAGGAATATAATGGATATCAAATTGGACCACATTCCTGACCTTATATAGTTTGTAGACAATTAAACACTTATAGCAGGCTCGAAATCATAGATTCAGAAAAGATTCATGATAATATTGGCATTTTGTGCTTTTTGTCTTTATAAACGATGTTTACCAGTTGAGTAGTTGTTTATTCTTGAATGATCTTATCACTGACCCAATCTGATCTGGGATGGTCTGCATGCTTATTACACATGCAACATGGTAACAATCAGAGTTTTGAGGCTTGCCAGGAAAGTGACTGAAAGAAAGCATTAGAGGTAGTTTTGAAAAGGAGAGGTTTTTTTAGTAAACAGGATGAATTCGTTGGGTTTTGGGGGTGTGTGTGACTTCTTTTTACTTCATGATCATATGATACATACATATAAATATCTGAAATGTATATATTTTAGAATTTAGATCTGCCAAGATAATGTGGAAACATTTCAGACGTTTTTAAAGAATCAAGCTATTTTATAATTTATTTATTCTAGATTGTGAAGGAAAAATTTAAGCTGAAAAGGTGTTCCATTGCTGAAGCATTCTTTTTCTATTGTCATGGAAGCCTTCATTTTGAGCTAAAATGTAAATAGTTTTATTTCAGAATTTCATATGATTGTGAAATTGTATTACATTTTGAAAATCAGAAATTGAGTCTTCATTTTAAAACTTAGGTTAAGAAAACCCTCAGTGAATTTGCAAAAATCAAAATATCCTTAAAGATAAAATTCACGTTTATATTTTCAAACTCTTGTTTTAATTCTACCTCATAATTACTTTGTTGGGCAGATCTCTATTTAGACACCAACTTTTCTTACAGTATTTTTTTCACCATCGGAATAACCTGGACATAAGTGTTGTGATCAGAGAAGTTTATCGTCTTATGGAGACCACGCCTACTGACATTCATCCAAACAGCATGCTTGATGCTTTTGTTGCACTGACAAAAGGGCAATATCCAGTATTTAATCAATATCCAAAGTTTATTGTGGACTATCAGACACAGGAACGAGAAAGAATAAGGAATGATGAATTGGATTACTTAAGAGAGAGGTAATTATGGAAGTTGTTCTTCAATGAAATGAAATCTGTTATAAACATAAATAAGAAAGTTTTTAATGAAAAATACATTTAAATGATTAAGTATTTTGTGTAAAATCAGAATTGGAAGGATGGAAGTATCTTTTTTTGAGAAAGAGTCTCACTCTGTTGCTCTGGGTAGAGTGCAGTGGCGTCATTGTAGCTCACTGCCAACCTCAAACTCCTGGGCTCAAGGGATCTTCTTGCCTCAGCCTCCCCAGTAGCTGGGACTATAGGCACATGCCACCACACCTGGCTAATTTTTCTATTTTTAATAGAGACGGGGTCTCACTCTTGCTCAGGCTGATCTCAAACTCCTGAGCTCAAGCAGTCCTCCTGCCTTGGCCTCCCAGAGTACTAGGATTACAGGCATGAGCCACCACACCTGGCCAGAAATAACTTTAAATATAGATAAATCTTGAATATGGAAATAAAATTGATGACACATTAATCAGGTATACATTTTGTGTTTTGGTTGTTCTTGGACTTAAATTATTTAGCTTTCTTGTTTGTGCTTTCATAATAATAAATATTATCTACTTAAGGCAGACAGTTGAAGGTATGCAAGCTGAAGTAGATCAGCAAAGAGCTGAAGATGAAACTTGGTACCGGAAACAAGAACTACTTCGTAAAGCTGAAGAAACAAGAAGAGCAATGCTCTTACAAGAGGAAGAGAAGATGATTCAACAAAGACAGAGGTATGATTTATCACTTTTTTAAAAAAATCTTGATGTATGAGTTAGTTGAATAATTTGTTTTCTTTCAGTTTTTCATTTTGGGAACAACAGTGTATGCCCAGCTATAGTATTTCCATTAAGCATATATTTAAGTTAATAAAAATAATCTTTAAATACCTCTTTGCAAAAAACTCTGGTATATAGGAAAGTGTAATTTTAAAGCTATACTGAATATAACTTTGCACTGATTATTCACAAGTATACAAGATCTAATAACCTTGAAGGACATTATTTAGAACCATCATCTATCTTTCTTCCTTTCCTTTCCTTTCCTTTCCTTTCCTTTCCTTTCCTTTCCTTTCCTTTCCTTTCCTTTCCTTTCCTTTCCTTTCCTTTCCTTTCCTTTCCTTTCCTTTCCTTTCTCCTTTCCTTTCTCCTTTCCTTTCTCCTTTCCTTTCTCCTTTCCTTTCTCCTTTCCTTTCTCCTTTCCTTTCTCCTTTCCTTTCTCCTTTCCTTTCTCCTTCCCTTTCTCCTTTCCTTTCTCCTTTCCTTTCTCCTTTCCTTTCTCCTTTCCTTTCTCCTTTCCTTTTTCCTTTCCTTTTTCCTTTCCTTTTTCCTTTCCTTTTTCCTTTCCTTTCCTTTCTCCTTTCCTTTCTCCTTTCCTTTCCGAGACAGTCTTGCTCTGTTGCCTAGGCTAGAATGCAGTGGTGTCTTCATAGCTCATTACAACCTCAAACTCCTGGGCTCAAGCGATCCTGCTGACTCAGCCTCCCACACCTGGCTAATTTTTCGTAGAGACAGGGTCTCACTCTTCCTCAGGGTGGTGTCAAAATTTGGAGCTCAAGCAATCCTCCCACCTCAGCCTCCCAAAGTACTGAGATTACAGGAGTGACCCACCATGCCCAGCCCTAGAATCATCATTCTATATACTGGGCAGAAATGCTTTGTAATAGAGTGTTGGGTAAATCACTTTTAGTGGAGTATAGTTTTTTCAATTGTGTTTTTTTTTTTGAGACAGAGTCTCACTTTATTGCCCAGGCTAGAGTGAGTGCCATGGCGTCAGCCTAGCTCACAGCAACCTCAAACTCCTGGGCTCAAGCAATCCTGCTGCCTCAGCCTCCCAAGTACCTGGGACTACAGGCATGTGCCACCATGCCCGGCTAATTTTTTCTATATATATTAGTTGGCCAATTAATTTTCTTTCTATTTATAGTAGAGATGGGGTCTCGCTCTTGCTCAGGCTGGTCTCGAACTCCTGAGCTCAAACGATCCGCCCACCTCGGCCTCCGAGAGAGCTAGGATTACAGGCTTGAGCCACCGCGCCCGGCCTCAATTGTGTTTTAAACATATCTATGTGACCAGACAATTGTCACATAAAATGATTATTTCATTATGCATTTAATACTTTGGAGGACAGGCGAAGAAGAGTTAAATGCTTATTTAAAAGTACATTAGCCAGGTATGGTGGCATGCACCTGTAGTCCCAGCTGCTCTGGAGAATCACTTGAGCCCAGAAGTTTGAGCCAGCCTGGGCAAGGTAGTGAGACTCCCCCTACCCCACCTCTGCCTCTTAAAAAGATTTTTTTAAATAAATAAACAAAAGTATGTTGATAAGGCAAATTGTTTAAATTAAGCAAAGTCATGGGATAAATATTGAGACTAAACGTATTTGTTGGGAAATTCACTTCTATAAGTTTACTGATTCTTACTCTGGGGTAGAACTTTATGAAACAGATTTCTAGTATATGTTAAAAAGAATTACTGGCTTGACATGGTGGCTCACACCTATAATCTTAGCACTTTGGTAGGCCAGGGTGGGAGGATTGCTAGAGGCCAGGAGTTCGAGACCAGCCTGAGCAAGAATGAAGCCCTGTCTCCACAAAAAAAATAGAAAAATTAGCTGGGAGTGGTAGTCCGTACCTGTAGTCCCAGCTACTCAGGATGTTGAAGCAGGAGGATCACTTGATCCCAGGAGTTTGAGGTTGCAGTGAGCTATAATGAAGCCATTGTACTCTAGCCTGGGCAGCAGAGAGAGACCCTGTCTCAAAACAAAGGGTATTACCAAGTTGAGCCATTAGCCTTCTACTAAAATTCTCAAAAGATGAGTATCCATCATCTTTGGTAACACTGGAATATTTTTTGGCATTCTTCCTTCAAATAAAGGATATCAGTTGTATTGAAATGATCTGAGTGGTAGACCTGTTAGAAGTCTGAGTGTTAAAATGATAGCCAGTTGCACATGGACCAGTTATCTTCATGAATGCAGACTTCTTTGTGTAATTGGTCATCTTTCATTTATATATTATAAGCAGTTCTGTTACAGTGGCACCAGTTAAATTGAAAAAGGTTGTCAAAATAGGTACCAGGCAGCAATTAAGAAAAAATTAAATCATATTGGGAAATGCTTTATTTGTTCCACTTAATGTATTTTGTATTTAAGACTAGCTGCTGTGAAAAGAGAGCTGAAAATGAAGGAAATACATTTACAAGATGCGGCAAGAAGGCGTTTTCTGAAGCTTCAGCAAGATCAACAAGAAATGGAACTAAGAAGATTGGATGATGAAATTGGAAGAAAGGTTTATTATCTTAATACTCATACATCATCTATATTTACTATCATTTAAGTGTAATGAACACCTTCAAATTAAATAATATTTGTAGAGTCCACCTAAGTATTAAATAGCCTCCTTAATTTTATTTACTTTTCCCTTCATTTGTTCTTATTCTTTTTTATATTTCATTAAGGGTTAAATATTTAAGCAATGCCATGAAAATTAGGCAAATTCACTAGTGTCCTTGGTAACTATTTCTCTAAAAATAGAAATATCAATCAGTTAACCATTAATTTTTAATTAGGGGACATATTCTTTTTTAATATAAAAATTTATCCATGGCCAGTATAAAAAATTTCCAGTAAAAAAATTTATGGAGTTAAAAATGGAATTTCTCCATTATTCCTCATTTCCTCCCCATAGAAACACTGTTTAAAAATGGTTAATTACACAGCCTTGCAGGTATGTGTCTATAGATAGGGTAATAATTATACTCATATTTTCCTTTACACAAAAATGAGGTGATTATTCTCATGTGGTCTGTTTTTGTGACCTTTTAAAAATGATTTATATTGAATATCTTTTCATATTATGTGTATTTATTTCTCTTTTTTGTGGTTGCATAGTATTCTATTGTATGTATATACCACAGTTTATTTAATTGTTTGCTATTGGACATTTAGGTTAGTTGTAGTGTTGGGGTTTTTTTTTTGTTTGTTTTTTTTTTTTGAGACAGAATACTCTGTTGCCCCAGCTAGAGTGCCATGGCATCAGCCTCAAACTCCTGGGCTCAAGCAATCCTTCTGCCTTAGCCTCCCGAGTAGCTGAAACTACAGGCATGCGCCACCCATGCCCGGCTAAATTTTTCTATTTTTGGTAGAGACAAGGTCTCTCTCTTGCTCAGGCTGGTCTCAAACTCCTAAGCTCAAACTATCACGTCCACCTCAGCCTCCCAGAGTACTAGGATTACAGGCATGATCCACTGCACCCGGCTAGTTGTAATGTTTGAAAAAAATAAAACCTTGCTACATTATATAAATCTTTGAGTACTTGCACATATACTTTTATTAAGTAAATTTGAAGTTATGCCAAATTGTTCTCCAAAAATAAAAGTTTAAGATATTTTAAGTATATGAGCACCCACAGTCTAGTCTAGTCAATGTTGGAGTGGATCCATCAGTTTTAATATTTGTCACCACAGATAGGTGACAAATAGTTTATTTTAATTTGCCTTTTTGTTTGCTAGTGAGATTGAGTCTCTCTTGAGTTATTTATCTTCCATTTGTAGAAGATAAATTATATACATATAACATTTGTCCATCTTTCTATCAAGTTAGTCTTTTAGTTATTGATAAGGGCCTCTTTGTGTCGTTTGGGGCAGCATTGTCCAATAGAAATAAAATGTGAGCACAGATAAAATTTTAAGTTTTCTAGTGGCCACATTAATAAAGTAAAAAGATATAAGCAAAATTAATTTTAGTAACATTTTATTCAACTCAGTATATTTGCAAAGTATTTCAAAATGTAATTAGTATAAAAACATTATTAATGAGATATTTTATCCCTTTTTCTGTATTAAGGCTTTGAAATCCAGGATCATTTTATACTTACAGCACACTCAAGTTTATACTAGTCACATTTTAAAAGCCATATGCAGCTAGTAGCTGCCATACAGTGTAGGGCAGGGGTCCTCAAACTTTTTAAACAGGGGGCCAGTTCACTGTCCCTCAGACCGTTGGAGGGCAGGACTATAGTTTAAAAAAAACTGTGAACAAATTCCTGTGCACACTGCACATATCTTATTTTGAAGTAAAAAAACAAACGGGGGAAAACACCCGCATGTGGCCCATGGGCCGTATTTTGAGGACACCTGGTGTAGGGTTTTATGTTGTAAGTGTTTTCCTCTGGTCTTTGTGTGTTTCTTAATAATGTTTACGGTGTCATGTTTTTGTCACACAAAATACATTAATGTTTAGAGAGTCAAATGTATTAGTTTTTTATGACTTGTGGGGTTTGTGTCCTGTTTAGAAAGACCTTCCCATTCATAGGCATATTCTCTTCTAGTTTTATGTTTTCCTCTTATTTTTTTGATCTTTGATGTATCTCAGAAATTGGCAAACTACTGTGCACCAGCCTAATCGAGCCTACCACCTATTTTGTATGGCTCATGAGCTAGAATGGTTATAACATTTTGGTTCTTAAAAATCAGATAGTAATATTTCATTACATGAAAATTATATTAAATGAAAAAATATATATGAAATTCAAATTGTCAGGGTTTACAAATAATGTTTTATTGGAACACAGTTTCCACCCATTTGTTCATGTATCTTCTGTGGTTGCTTTTGAACTATAGTGGCAGAGGTAAATAGTGGTGACAGAAAATGTATGACCCACAAAGCCTAAAATACTATCTGACCCATTACGAAAAAGTTTGCCAACCCCTGATGTGTCTGAAAATTGAATGTAAGGAATGAATTAGGGACCAAGCCTACTTTCCAAAAGGCAAGTCAGTTGTCTCAATACCATTTGTTAGATATTAGTAAAGTCATTTATCAACTGATGGTTATTACATATTATATTCCCTTACATACTTGATCTCCTCCCTTTTTCTATTTCTAAAGCAGTACTGCACTCTTTGAATGACTGTAGTTTTGTAGTATCTTAATAACTAGACCTAATTCCCCTTATTAGTCTTTCTTTTCAGCGTTTTCCTCAGTGTTCTCAAATGTTCATCATTCCAAATAGACTTTGAGAATTTTATCACGCTCTGAATTCCCACCTCTCCCCATTATCTTGGAATTGTTATTAGAATTATCCTGAATTTATACAGCAATTTAGGGAGTTTCAAACCTAGTTTTGATAAAATACTAAATGTTTTTTAAGTCTTTTAAAGTATTTTTAATTCACCTGTATTAGAAATATATTATCTCTTTTTATAGCATAATATTTATTTTGTTTAAAGCTAATTAATTTTACATTGCTTTTCAAAATCTAAGATTCCTTTTATTTAGCTCATCTAGTGAATGAGTTTGATATTTCATTATCTAGAAAAGTGTGTGTTCTTCTCCAAAAGTCATACAGGCTCAGAACTCCATCTTTATTCCAAACCCCTTTGAGATAAGAGAGAGAAGGCATTTTTTTGGTCCAAGAATCCTATAAAATCTTTTGAGCAACATGATCTGGCTTTTGCCTACTCTCCCAGCCTCCTGTACTTTCAGCTGCCTGTTCTGATGTTGTGCTCTTGACACTTCCAAACTGCAAAAGCTCTTCTCACAGTTCAGGCTCCAGCAAGAAAGACTGCTTGTGTCCAAAGTGACACACGTGTGTGTGACTGCAAACATCTGTTAGCAATAAGCAAAGCTGATCTGTTTTTTGCTCTGGCACATAGCTGTTTGTATCTCTGAAAATTCATAAGCAAAAGAGCTTCTGTAATTGAAGTTCCTAAAAAGCATTATATGTTATGCCAAACCTCTCTTCCACCTCTTGGCATTATTACTACTCTTGCTTCATACAAATAAACATTCCTACCTTTGAGCTAGCACTTTGCCAGTAACTTCCTTAAGTTGAACTGGTCCCTGGTCTGTGTTTTCTTTTACCCCTTGGATGTGTATCTTTGCACATTCAACTATATTCTCATTTTTACTGTTCTATTTGACAGCATGTCTTTTACCATAATTGACAATATCCAACACTTTATCTTATGAATACAGGTAGTAATGCAATCATTAAATGTTTGCTAAATAAATGAAAGAGAATAGATAGCTAATTGTTGGTTATAATTTTTGTTGTGTTTGTTTTGTTTGAAACACATATCATGTACTTTATTCTCACCCCTAAAAATAATTGAGGCTTTAGGTAGCCAAATCTTTAACATGATTTCTAAGATTCTTTAGTCTAGTGAGTGCCTTAAACATTCTAGTATATAGGAATAAAAAGCTTCCAAGTAATCAAATTTTGGAGATTATGAACTCTAAGTTGGAGCAGAACACATGCAAGTTGAACAGTCCCCAATAAATTTGAACCTGGTGTTATTAGTTGTCAAACTGAATTTTTAAAAGTATAGAAGTTTAATCAAAAAGCCTTATAAATGTTATATTTAATAAGATTAAACATTCCATATTTTTATCTACCCCAAATTTAAATTTCTCAAGTTTTTCTGCCTCATAATATCGGTTACCATAATATGGTAAGAACTGCCATCTCTTCTCCTAATCTGGATAGATGAGCATATGGTAATCATGGTTTCTTTTTTAAAAAAATTAAATTTTGAGAGTTTATTCCCAGGTTTTATAGTGAATATTAATATGTTGTCAGTTACTCTGGTTTCAAAAACCTGAGTCCTTTTTTCTCTTTTTTGATACATGGTCTCACTCTGTTGCCCAGGCTAGAGTACAGTGGCCTGATCATAGCACACTGCAACCTCCGACTTCTAGGCTTAAGGGATCCTTCTGCGTCAGCCTCCCAAATAGCTAAGACTAAAGGTACACCACCCTGCCTGGCTAATTTTTCTTTTTTTTTTTGTAGAGACAGAATCTTGCTGTGTTGCTCAGGCTGGTCTTGAACTCTTGGCCTTTAAGGGATCCTTACCTGCCTTGGCATCCCAAAGTGCTAGGATTACAGGCTTGAGCCACTGTGCCCAGCCCCAATTCCTGTTATTTTAAATGCTGTTGGTGATTGTTCAGATTACAAAATTACTAAATCTTTATTATTTTGTAAATTCTTTTTGGTATTCACGGTTTGTTATTCGGCCATAGGTACATATGAGAGATCAAGAAATCGCTACCACAGCCAAAGACCTGGAAATGAAACAGCTGGAACTTGAATTACAAAAAAGACTTTATGAGAAGGTATAAATCAGTTATTCCCAACATAGGAAAAGCAGCGTTTTTTACAAACCATTTTTAGACTATATTTAGTGATTGTTTTTAAGTGTTGGTTTTATTCCCTTCTTAAGCAGAATATAGTGTTATCTAGGATTGTAAGATAGCCAAAATGTCTGAATGTACAAGTTTGTTGTAATTCTTTGTGTTTCTGTTAGCTGCTTAGTCTGGTGTCTGAAGCACCAGATGTAAGCCCCAGATTTTCCATCAGCTCTTTTATCATCTTACTAAGTTATCCTACATTTATGTAATAGTTACTGCAGAACTATCCTAGTACCTCACAAAGATCTTGAAAGGTAAATATTGTGAGAGCTGTAAAGTACTTTATATTTGAATCTTCTGAAATCAAATCAGCAAATATCTGCCTAGTGCATACAATTTAGTTTTCAAGACACTAGAAAAATGTGTTTTGTTATTATACATTTTTATTATTTGGGAAAAATATGTTGTTACTCATGTATTCACTGTTGAAACCATAAGTTTTCACTCACTTCGCCCTCTTAAAGTCAGACTGAATTTGAAATTAGTGATAACTGCTAATTCATAGCAGGTAAACAGATGATTGTTGTCTACATTAAATAAGACAAAACATATAGCATCCATTCTCCATTCATATCTGTAACACTGTAAGTTTCCACACTGAATTTTTTCTAGAACTGAGCAAGGGATTTGCAGTTTGGCTAAGTCTCCTATGATTTTGAATTAGATGTAATTCATTTGGAATAAGCTAAAGTTTGCATTTTACTATATTTTCTTTTGGAGTGGGGAGTAATGGCAATCAGGGGTCATAATTTCAGAATTAACAGAAAATTTGCAAGAACAATACTAACAATTTGCAGATATTTTTGGCTGAGTTTGCTTTATCATTCTCATACACCCATGCTTTTTTTCCCCCTGAATTGTTTAATAGTAAGTTGCTGTCATGATGCTTCTTTACCCCTAGATACTTCAGCATATATTTCCTAAAACTAGTTAACCTTCTTACATAACCGCAATACAATTACCACAATCAGAAATTAACATAATATTGTCTGATATATTTCACATTTGATCACTTGTCCTAAAAATGTCCTTTAAAGCAAAAGAAAATCTAAGATTATCTATTTTTGGTTGTCATGTCTCTTTAGTCTCCTTTACTTATTTATTTATTTTTTCTTTTATTTTAATATGAAGGGGGTGAAGAGTGAGGTTCAATTTTTTTTTTGAGGTTCCTTTTTTTTTTTTTTTGAGACAGAGTCTTACTCTGTCGCCCTGGCTAAAGGTGTCATCATACCTCACAGCAACCTCAAACTCCTCCTGGGCTCAACAGATCCTCCTGCTTCAGCCTCCCCAGTAGCCAGGGCTACAGTACATACTAGGAAGCAAGCTAATTTTTCTATTTTTGGTGGAAATGGGGTCTCACTCTTGCTCAGGCTGGTCGCAAACTGCTGAGCTCAAGTAAATCCTCCCACCTTGCCCTCCTAGAGTGCTAGGATTACAGGCGTGAACCACTGTACCCAGCCTCTTCAGTCTTCTTTAAATGGGAACCATTCCTGAATCTTTCTTTGTATTTCATGACATTGATATTTATTGAGGTATATAGGTCAGATATTTTGTAGAATGTCCCTTAATTAGCATATATCTGTTGTTTCTTCATGATAAGATTCAAGTTATGCACTTTTGGCAGGAATGCCACAGAAGTTATGCTGAATTTCTTTCTGTGTATCAGATGAGAAGGCAAATTGAAATGTTTATTAATCCCTTTTTGCTATCCCTGGAAGGAAGTGTTTACTTAAGCAAACCAGTAGGGTCAGAGAAGAGTTAAACCACTCAACAAAACTAACTTATGAAATCCTGAACTTTATCTAATCAGTTGGATATAATGTGCTGCTGCTACCCTTTTCAAATTAGCCTTAGTGATGAATACTTTACCTGTCCAATTTATCTCCTACATTTAGTTGATTAAATGTGTCTATTTCTAAAGCAATTGTCCCAGAAAATAGACAATATTATGTATTAACTCTATACAAGCTGAGCATTTCATATCTAATTTAAATACATTTTTAAAAGAAAACATTAAAACTAAGTGCAAATAAGAGAAACAAATAAATAAATACTGACCTGTAATCCAGATCCTATTCCTTCATCATCTTGTAGGATCTTATTTTGTCAGGTCTACTTGCTGTCTCCTGTCTCTGTTTCACACCTTTGTACCTTCTCCCTGACATAATACTAGTCTTGCAAAGATTGCTATGAGGATTAAACAAGCTAATAAGTATATATCTGTGTCAGGGGTCCTCAAGACCACCCTTGGGTTCATTGATTCACTAGGACTATCAGAACTCAAGAGAAACTCTTATATTCATGGTTAAATTTGCTTACACCAGAAGGATACAGATTAAAATCAATGAAGGTAAAAGGCACATAGGGTAGAGTCCAGGGGAGACCAGGCAGAAGCTTCCAGTTTTCCTCTCCTGGTGGAATTGAACAGAGAGCACTTAATTTTCCCTGCAAAGATGTTTGACAGTATGTACAAGTATTGCCTACCAGGCAAACCCACTCAAACCTTGGTGTCCAGAGTTTTATTGGGGGTCACATAGGCATGGAGTACCCACGTGGCTGCCTTTAGTTATTTTCTCTCCAGCCCCTCCAGAAGTCAAATATAGTAAGTAGCATATAGCATGGCCCATGGCTCCTACCAAGTCACTTTGTTGGCATATACTACCTGGCATGGCCTAAATCCCCAGGTATATAAAAACACTTGTATCATACAGGGTATTCCAAGGGTTTAGAGATTATCTCCCAGCAGCTGGTCGAGGGCCAGTCTTGGGAGTGGGGTGGGAATAGGAGTAACACAAGTTAAAATGTTACAAAGCTTGTTCTTCTTACTGAGATTCAGTCATTTTTATGAATAAGTGCTCCCCAGATTGCTACAAGCCTTCAGTTAATTTCCAGAATTCTGAAAAAAATTGATTTTGACAATTTTTGTCAGTGTTTTCAGTGCTTTTATCGAGGAGAGAATTTTCAGAGATCCATCCTTTGTCATTTTCACTGATACTACTGCACTTTGCTGTTTACTTTGAAAATTAGATGATTGCAGGTTTTGTGTGCATAAGACTATTCTGAAAAGATAAAAGTCATTTTTGTGTCCTGGCATTATTATATAAATCAGTGATATTTTTTACAAGTTGTTTTTTTTTTTTAACAGAATCTTACCAGAAATCAAGAAGCTGTTGCAAAAGAAATGCAAAAAGATGCAGATGCGTATAGACAGAAAGTGGATCTTGAAGAAAATATGTTTCATAAACTGATAGAAACAGATCAAACTCAGATCCAACAAACTCAGAGGGTAAAAATCTGATAAATTTAGTGTATATATAGCAGGATAATTTCTATCTGTTGCCCTTTAAGAGAGCAAAATTGAAGTTAAACTGTAAAGTTGAGTTAATTAATTTGTTTCAATTGTCACAGTTCCTGTCTCACAGTGCTTACTTTTATTTATGGTGTGCTTACTCCATTGACAGTCATAGACATGTATTTTTCATACCCCTTGAAATTTTAAGACTTATAAGAAAATACAAAAAATAGTAACTTTACAAATTATACTATCCTACTCTGTTCTGCCTAAGAAATCATCCCTGAGTGGTTTAAATTGCAAAACATTAAGTCCCTGCTTTTTATATAAGCTAGCACTTCCAAAGTATATTCTGTGGAATATTGATAACTGTTATTCAGTAAAATGGAGGAGTGGTCAAGTAAGTGTTGGAAATGCTGTCTTAAAGTTAGATGTGTTTCATGCCAAATTTGAGAATATTGTGGATCGTGAATCATTTAAGAAAATTTCCCAAATTTATTTTAGAGAGTTTCTTATGGAATACCCTTTCAGAAATGCTGACTTAAGCGTATTGAAATAGAAATTGAGACTTTCAAAGAAGAACTTTCTGTATTACCTCTGTGACGAAATGTTGAATGGGTTTGTGTCTGGGTCTGGCCCTGTTCCAAAAACCAGGCGTGGTGTCAGGTAGAGACCTTCTGTTCTACAACTGTCTCTTAGCTGATTCTTCCAAAATACTCCACTATTTTTTTCTTATAGGCTTTTGTCCAATCTGTTAAAATGGGCTCTTTTGGCTCCTCGAAGTGTTGAAAACATGGAAATTGTTCAATCCTACCTATCCTCTAGCTTAGAAGTTTTCACCCTTGGCTGTACATTCGAATCATCTGGAGAGCTTCTGTTTGTTTGTTTGTGTTATAGTACCAGCATCCAGCTGCCCTAGAAACTGATTTAAAATTGATTTATGGTGGGGCCCAAATGTCTGTTTGAAACACTCCCAGATGATTGTAACATGCAGCCGGCACTCTTGAACAACTGCCCTAGGCACTTGTATACACTGAATGGATGTACTATAGTTTTATGTGGTCTGGCCTCGTTTCTGATATTTACAACTTTTTTTTAGGTAATTAAAGAAAATATAGCAAAAGCTGAACAAGCATGTCTAAATAATGACTGGAAAATCCAAACCTTACATAAACAACAATGTGATGATCTACAGCGAAACAAATGTTACCAGGAAGTAGCCAAACTCCTTCAGGAAAACAGAAGGAAAGAAAAAGAGGTATTAAATGCAATGTTGGAGGACGAAGCCAAGAAGGTAACAGTGTTATAAGCTTTTTATTATTATTATACTAAGCATTGAAGTTTTGAAATAGCACATAGGCAGATGGCAAAAGCATTAAACCAAATCAGTTTTGTTGGAAAAGATAATCTAATTTAAACAGGTGTTTTTCAGAGGAGTCATCTAATATGGATGCTATCTAAAATGATTGAACATCTTTCTCATTTACATCAGTGTCCTCAACCTCTCAGCTTCCTGGGATTTGTTCTGGCTAATTGAATAATATTACTACTTTATCTAATTCTTTATACTTACGATGTAAAAGATTTTGAATAGGTAGAAATTGTGCATAGCTGCTAGTAACAAACCCAAAATAAAGGTGACAGTAAACAGGATAGAAGGGTAGTCTGGGGGTTGGCAGTCCAGGTTTAGTGTCGTGGTTCCAAGGTCATCAGGGAAATGACATCTTTCAAACTTTCCGCACTACTTCTTGGTGTATGGTGTTCATTCTCAAGGATACCTTACCATCCAAGATGACTGCTGGAGTTCCAGCCATCACGTACATCGAGGCAGCAGGAAGAAGGTAGGATACAAGTGCATAAAGTGCTCTACCTCCCATCTGAGTCAACTCCTTTTTAACTCCTTTCCAGGAGTCCCATATGATATTTCTAGCCACATTTGGCTGCAAGGAATGCTGGGAAAAGTAGTATTTTTAGCTGGGAATATTATCATCCCAAATAAAATTAAGATTCTATTTCTTTCTCTTTTTTTTTTTTTTTTTTTTTTTTTGAGACAGAGTCTTACTTTATTGCCCAGGCTAGAGTGAGTGCCATGGCGTCAGCCTAGCTCACAGCAACCTCAATCTCCTGGGCTCAAGCAATCCTACTGCCTCAGCCTCCCGAGTAGCTGGGACTACAGGCATGCGCCACCATGCCTGGCTCATTTTTTCTATATATTTTAGTTGGCCAATTGATTTCTTTCTATTTATAGTAGAGACGGGGTCTCACTCTTGCTCAGGCTGGTTTTGAACTCCTGACCTCGAGCAATCCACCCGCCTCGGCCTCCCAGAGCTAGGATTACAGGTGTGAGCCACCACTCCCGGCCAAGATTCTATTTCTAAAGAAGAATCAGAAGAACAGATTTTGAGGAGGCATCTAAGAGTATGTCACACATAATGTATCTTTTGGTTGATCCTCCCAACAACTCCGGTACCTGTGCTTTGTAGTTAATTATCACTGATACCGTGTACTTTGCTAAAGATACTGAAAAGCTAGAGAAAGATCAAGATCTAGATAACTGGCTTTAGTTCATTCTTCTTTCTGATGCTGTATCATAATGTCCATTCTGAATGACAGCTGCTTACAGTATATTTCCTTCAAGTCACTATTCCAGGTTCATTTTCCTCCTACCCCATCCCAGTGCCCTGGGGCCTGTCTTATAACCCTTCCATTCTAGGAAAGGAAAGATGGGCTTAGGGAGAGTGGAGGTGATTTCCAGACACCAAGGCTGTTCTCAGGAAAATTGTGGTGGAAGCTCACCTCTTTAAGAAAAGGATTGCTGACACCAGGGCTAGACTATGTAAAATTAGGTGCTACTGTACTTTGGGTAAAGTGGAGCTTCTCAGAGTAGACAGAATCATTGTAAGGGCTTTTCATGTTATGCAGAAATCCTCCTTTGTGTCTGGTGTCTTTGGTTCTCAAGCTAATTTGACTACTGAGTGGCCTTGGAAATCACTCAGGCTCAGTATTACTCATCGGTAATGCAAAAGGGATGGATCTCTGTGGCCCTTGCTGGCATTTCTATTTTGTGACTCTTTAAGGTTTTGGTTATTAATGCATTAGTATTTCTATAACATATAAAAATTATGTATTTGTGTCCATGTAAAAGCTGTAGCATTTCTAGAACATTGGCAAACTTTAGGAGTTGTGTAGTATTTTAAATTTATTATTTTAGTTACCCTGTGAGCTAATTTTAGGATTATTATTTTCTTATTTTATAGGGAAGAAAATAAGGGCTAATACTTCCTTGTGATCATGATGTGGACCAGAGTGGGCAAAGAATTCATTCTCTGAATTTTGTAGAGTTTATTATTAAAGTATAGCATTCACATTAAATACAACTCATTTGCCATTAAAACAAAACTAGCTTACTCTCATAAGATTTGAGATTTGAAACTTATTGAAATGAATTGTCATTTTAACAGCAGTTGAAATGTAGATGTGCGCTTTGTGGCACTCTGAGGTACTGAGCAACACATAATACCTGCCTCTGCTTTCAAGATTCTTCAGTAGTCTTGGGCCAACACAGGCATCCCAGTTACCCCATTGGGGTGTAAGGAAAGTGGAATATAGAAAACAGAAGGGGCTCATTCCACTGTAGGAACGTGCATTACCACAGTTTTTATGTGATCTTTTTTTCCCACTTATTTATATTTAGTGGAAGGAAGCTGAAGAAAAAGAGTTTTATTTGAAATCAGAAAAGAAAGCTGCTGCTCGGTCAGATGCATCTAGAAAATGGTTTTTAAATCAGGAGATAAGTGCTGCTGTAGAACATGCTAAAAATCCGTATAATAAAGGTGAGTGTCCACAGGTACCTTTCTCTTGTGGTATTACAGATTCATTCTTTTAATGTGATCTGTTATGAATAAATCTTTGAGGTGTATTTCAGCACTTTTATTCAAATTATTGCTCAGCCAAAAGGTAATCACTGGTTACCATTTTTTTGGTGGGAAAGAGTGAACTGAGGAGGGAGGACTGTAAAACAACAGAGCTCCAGCTGGACATAGTGACCCAAACCCGTGATTCCTGGCTACTCAGGAGGCTGAGCCCAGGAGTTTGAGGGGGGAAAATACAACAGAGCTCCAATCAAGAAAAAAGTTCAGTTTAGCTCTTAATTCTCACTACACTTCCTTAGTCTTTTGAATGGTCACAGAGTAGTGGAAAAGAAAGGGGTTTTTAACTATCCTTGGAAATTTTAAGTTACTAGGGACCATTTGGAATTAATAACTCACTCCCAAACACCCTCTTTATCTCCTCACTTTTATAACAGAAGCACCAAGGTTCCCAAATGAAGAGGTGGCCTCA
The DNA here is from genome assembly GCA_008750895.1 of Mirza zaza. Lineage (NCBI taxonomy): Eukaryota > Metazoa > Chordata > Mammalia > Primates > Cheirogaleidae > Mirza > Mirza zaza. The sequence goes on from VSMD01059501.1 coordinate 35,332, forward strand.
AGCTGTTTGCTTAGAACCTCACAGTTAGATGACATTTCTGAAATGGATCCCTCAGCACACAGTAAGTTGATAAGCAAGAAAGATTTCTTCTGTCATTTTATTTTATTTTACTTTTTAATATCCATGAGTCGGGGATGTTCTGTCATTTTAAATTTAGCAGTAGTTCAGCAAAATTGTGGCCTGAATTATATTTATAGAATATGGATGCCATTTTCCCAGGGCATTGATAGTGGAAATCCCAAAATGGAGACAGCAAGATGCTCTTATATTTTCAGCCAGGGGAAAAACTGATATAGACCAGATTTCAAGTAAAGGAAATGTGCTGAATACTGCTAATGTCTCTCTGTGTCTTTAGCACCAGCACTGCTGCCCTAAAGAATAGTTGGAGGCACCAGCAGAAGTCTATGACTAACTAAATTGATAATAAAAGAGTCATAACTATTTTGACATCCTTGTGAAAAGAAAATTGCTGTGTTATTTTTCAAAGCTATTGCAGAATTGCATTTTCTTGACTCTGTTCATATGGGCTGGGCTCCCCCAACAAGCATTGAAAACGTGTGTCTGCTCTGGGCACTGTGACGGAATCTGGGCCCGCCCACGGCAGAACTGCTGACGACAAATGGCTTTGCGCTCATGAGTTGCCTTTGGACCCCCAGACTTGATTCACTGGGGCTTTTGTTTATTTTTGGAAGGGACAGGGTGGAAACATCTTACAAAAATTTAATCATTGCATTTGGCCAGAAAGGAGCTAACAATTTTCCCCATAATGCATATTATTTATTTTAAAGAGGGAGGAGGAGGGGACAGGAAACTATTAGACTTTCTTTCAACCAACTTTTTAAATAAAACTGCCAGATAGATGAAGCAGAATTTAACAAGAAGAATAAACTTTTATACAAGGTCCCAAAAAGGCAAGCTTTATAAGAAATGTATCTAATAATAGGCCATGAGATTCTAGTGTTGTATAAAATGTTTTTGCTAATTCATACTTTTATATGTATCTATAAATTTCTGGGCTAGAATATGAAATAAACCAAAAAGCATTTGTGAATCAAATGAAATATAAGAGATTCTCAACTATTCTCTATTCTGACACATCAGAACTTAAATTTTTTTTTTTTTTTTCCAGACAGAGTCTCACTTTATTGCCCAGGCTAGAATGAGTGCCGTGGCGTCAGCCTAGCTCACAGCAACCTCAAACTCCTGGGCTCAAGCAATCCTGCTGCCTCAGCCTCCCAAGTAGCTGGGACTACAGGCATGTGCCACCATGCCCGGCTAATTTTTTCTATATATATTAGTTGGCCAATTAGTTTCTTTCTATTTATAGTAGAGATGGGGTCTCGCTCTTGCTCAGGCTGGTCTTGAACTCCTGAGCTCAAAGGATCCGCCCACCTCGGCCTCCCAGAGAGCTAGGATTACAGGCGTGAGCCACCACGCCCGGCCCAGAACTTAAATTTTTAACTAGATAATTCTAATTTCAAAATCGAGTGAAGGACATTTGGTAAGTTTAGGTTATTTGGCAGCAAAACAAAAGGCATAAAAGTTGTATTCCTTTAGGGAAAAAATAGTTTTTTAGAAATTGAGGCTGACTTTTTGAACATGTATGTAAATTACAGAGAAGTATATTTTTAAGGTGATTTTTTTTTCTTTCCAAATTGCAGGATTTCCTAGCCCCTCTAAATCAGTATGAAATGGCTGTTAACTCTTGGACTCATTGTGATATTTTAATCTTGATTCTGGACTCGCCTAGTATTAGCTGATATTAAAAGCACTTATTTTTATTTAATTATTAGAAAAGTAGTCCTGGTATGCATTTCAGTTTTGTGACTTGGAATGCCTTTTCTCATTGCCATTAAGGATTACAGTAAGGAAACTTACTGTTGCAAAGGACTCAAATTCTGTCTTAGATAAACTTTGTTCCTAATTTAAGATGGTTTGTATCTTAAATTTTAAAAATGCTAAGTAACCAAAAGCAGGTAAGTTCTCTGATAGCATTCATCTAGTTCGACTAATAAATATTTAGCTTATAAAAGAAACCATGTAGGGCCAGGTAATGTTAGGCTTTTGTTCAAGAAATTTGGTTTTTAGAATATTCATTTCATTACTAATTTTTACAACATGTTTATCTTTAAAATAAATGCTATATCATTGCTAACATCAGAAAATTCAACTTTCGTTAATTTTCAATTTTGTTTTCAAGTTTCTTTAAATCGAAGAACGACAGACTGGGACACTTCGGGACAGGATCTTATCAAGAAAGTGAGAAATCTTCGCCAGAGACTCACCACCCAGGCTCGTAACAGATGTCAAACCCCTGGTCTTTTGGCTACATAGAAGGCGTGTTGCCTTAAGATAGTCACAGAGATACCTATTTTGCAATCAGTGACACTGATTTTTAGATTATTTATTTAAAATTCTTATAAAGATCCGCCTTTTGTATAGAAAAATGTATCCATAATTATGTGTTTTATTTAATTCTAATTTTTGGCTTGTAAATGGCTTCTTAAACTTTTCACAATAAAAATGTTTGGAAACTATTAAAGTTATGTTAGGCTTTCAGGTTGCAAAGACCAGCATAAACTTCAGTAACTTTAGTTGAATGAGGGTTTATTTTAAAGATAAATGGAGAAATAGAAAACAGGAAACGATCTCGACAAGTATACAACCTGGACTGAGAGATCTTAGGAGCAACTGTGGAGCCCTGACAGTGGATTGGCCTAAATTCCAGTCTTCCTGGCCCCCCCAGCAGCAGGGCTTCCTCTTTGCATTGACCCCACTGTACTCATAACATCCCCATCTCTCACCCTGCCTCTCCAGCTTCTCCCGGCAGCACCAGCAGCAGCTCTCTGTCTCTCTCCCTCTCTCTGCCTCGCAGCTCCACAGTAGGGCTGCTCATGACTTCACAAACCTCACTCTCCCCATTTCTAAAAGGAAGGTAGAAATAGCTCATGAACCTGATAAGAGGATTAAATAAGATCATGTGTATAAAGTTCCTGGTCCAGTGCTTGACATATAGTAAGAATGCAATACATGGTCATAATTCTTTTTTCTGGGGTCACAAGACATAACCTCATGTTGAGCCAAATATTTTCAGTAAGCAGAGTACTTTCTTTTATCCAATAGGCAGAGTCCTTAAAGGATATCCTGGTACTATGCAAAGGATTGGTTTCCCAAGAGTGGTTTTCTCAGCCTAATTTTCTGTATGTTTTCAGTTGGTTACAGACATCCCATCATGGGCCAAAGTGGTGTGTGTTTGGCAACAGCAGTCACAGGATTTATAATATATAGGGTGTGATGGGAACTTTGGTGAACTAGAAACTGCTTGCTCACCTAAAAGCATGCAAATTCTAAAATACTGTGATTCTGCCAGGCAGAATCAGCTGTCTGTTGCTGAGTTTTTAACCTCTGTTTCAGGTCCTTTTTTACTAGAATTTGCATCTACTCAGATTGGTTTTTGCAGCTACACATAAACACACACACACCAAAAAACCCTCTTTTTTATATATTAATAGTATTCATTATTTTAAAAAGTTTTTGTTCATTAAGTGAAAGTAAGTTGTGAATACTCTCAACCCAATGAAGAAGTTCTCTTTATCACCTTCTTCCAGTTTTCTGAGCCTACATTTCTCCCAATGATAATCTTAAAGAAGTCACTGCCTTAGCAGATTTCAGATACTTAGCTGAATCTCTTTGGTCATGTGTGTTTGGTTGGCATTTCAAAGGTTATCACATTTAATGAAATATATAAAATACATTTCTGATTATCTCTTCCTGCTTCTTGACATTATATCCTCAATCTACTAAAAAGAGTATTGTCTTTCTGGTATGAATTCCATGGTGTTGAATAAGTTATGGCTTGGTCAGAGGCCTTTTCACATTTATTTACATTGATAGGGTTTTTCTCTTGTATGAACTCTGATGTTGAGCAAGATTTGAGCATTTGCTGAAGGCCTTTCCACAGTGATTACATGTTGACCATTATAGCAGTTAATGACTAAGGACTGCATAAGGCTTAATTTATTAATAAATTACTTAGGACTTGGGTGCCTAATAAGGATTAGGTACATTTAGCAGAGAGTCTGGATTTAATGTTTAATCTGATTGTATCAGTCTGGGTCCAATCAGAGACAAACCACACAATAATTAGAACAGGTAAAGTTTAATATAAAGACATACTAAACTATGACAGGGAGCAGCTATAAAGAGTGCTATAAAGATTATCTAGGACTGAGGGAGGGAACTCAAGGAATGATGAACTTATGAACTTGGGAGACCCCCTCTCCCCAAGGCTGAGATTCAGGCCTATCAGAGAACCTTTTCTCTGTAGGGTAGACCACTGGATATTGGAGAGAATTTCAGAGTTGTCCAGGCCACAGCTAGTCCACGTCCCCAGGCAGCAGGAAACAATTCTCTAGGGCACAGGCAATCCAAGGCTGGTGGGTGGCAGTGCACAGGGAGTCCGAGCATGAGGCCCCTGCTTGTAAGGAATGGTATACAGCTCAGCATGCACATTATCTGTGTTCAGAGGGCCACGGGTAACCCACCCTTGGACACAGGCAAACCAAGACTGGCAGGCAGGTGCTCAGAGTGCTTCAGGGGGGTGCTGCGGGCTTGAGACCTGGAAGATGCCAGTGTCCATATTGGGAGGACTCCAGTGAAGTGTCATTAGGCTGGAGCCATGAAGGCATGAAGAGAGTGTGTGTGCTCTGGCACATGGCTGGGGCAGAGCACCACTGGATGTCCCCAGTGCACACGCACCACTAATGGGCCTTGAAGCAGGACAAGAATAAGCAAAACAGCAGATTGGAGCCAGAGAGAGGAGCCCCATTCCTCCTGCGGCATCTGCCAGCAGCCTCTGCTGACAGCTCAGCGTCATGCACCCTAGGAGAAATGCTTGAAGAGTTCAGTCCAGCATTGCAGCGCAGGCACTGAAGAGGCAGTTTGGAGCTGAGAAGCCATGACCTGCTAACTGCCTCGTTCATGCAACTGGAAGTGGCTCTGTAGTTTATGTGGGTAGTTGACAGAAATGGGGACTCAGTGTTGGCCTCTAATGAGATTTGAGATGCCAGAATTTCCCCAGCATGATGTAGATGAAGGTATCCAAAGGATTAGGGAGATAGGAATATGGGAGTGGATTTATCGCATGTGGCCTTCTCACTCACCTTTGCTCTGGGCCCAAAAGACACTTCCTTCATGAAAGCCCTGAGTGAGGGAGTATCTGCAAAATTGAAAAGCTCTGTGGTGGCTCATGTAATGAGCCATACGTGATGGTGAGAGATGCTACCACTGATATGCCCGCTGGTTTCAGTGAGGACAATGGGACTTGGTGGTAGCAGAGGCCAAGTGGCAGCATTAATCTACCAGATAACCATTTATAGTCACAGGCAGCAGGGAAGTAGTAGCATTAAAGGATTTGGAGCTATTGATAATTGACTGCACTGTGCCTAAGAATGAAATAGTATAAAATATTATCACAGTTATCCCTGGGAGAATTGTAGAGATTAGTGCCACCATCAAAAAGCTGAAAGATGAAGGGTGGTGATAGCTATCCCATCTCAATTTAACTTGCTATTTGACCTGTGCTGAAAGGAGATGGATCTTTGAGAATGACTGATATCAGGAACTGAACAGGCGAGGACTCCAGTGGCAGCACCTGTTTCAGATGCAGTCTCCACACAGCCCCTGGCGTGTGGCGTGCCCCCCTGCGCGACTCCCCTGGGAGCCCTCTCCCCTAGACCCTGTCGCGAACCGCCAGCTCCCAGCTCCACAGCCCAAACTTCACGACGGGTTCAGCGCCCTCCGCTGTCCGACCTCTCATCAATCCTGCCCCCCTCCCCGCCCGCACCCCGCGCCGGACACCGTGCTCCCAAGCCGCTCCTCTGCTGCCTTCACGAGAGGGCCTCGAACTCGCCGCGCTGGCGGCGCCCTGCCGGACTGTGAGCACCCGGGGCTCCCGGCCTCACGGGGGGCTGTGCGCGTCCAGCGACGGCCAGAGCTTAAGGGCAGAACGGATGGTCCCGGGCTAGCTCCAGGCCCTGACGGGCGCTCCCTCACGTGCACCCCCCGGCAGCAGCGTGACGGTGGTGTTGGCAGGTTGCTTCCTTAGGGGCTCCCCGGGTCCCACCTCCGTCGGCCCAGAAAAGGCTTTCCGCTAAGTCTCCCTTTAACATCAGCCCCCGACTTGGACGAACAAACAAAACCAGTCTTTCAGGCAAGAGTAACGGGCGGAGAGCGAACAAAAGTATTGTGCCCCGTGTGAGGATCGAACTCACGACCTTCAGATTATGAGACTGACGCGCTACCTACTGCGCTAACGAGGCACCTAGAAGACTTATGCTGCTAGATAATAATGAGGCTACGCAGCGCTCCCAGGGCGCATGCGCACTTTTACTTCTATAACTGCCGTAATCCTGATCCTGGACACTTGGAATTCTAAGTCCCCGGCGCCCCTCTGGACCGGTACACCTGCCCTCCAGTCTTCTTCCGCCCATCTGTCAACAAACACCACCGAGGGCTTGCCAACGCTGCACGCGGCAGGGGGTCACGGGGGATTTCCCGCTGTTTTTGCGAACTCTTACTTTTGTAGAGTGCTTACAGAGCGTTTGCACACTCGTGAGCTCGTGGAACACTTACTAGGCCCCTAACAGGTGCTGGGCGCTGTGTTCGCTGGGACGGCGCCGGCCTCCAGGCGTTGGGGCGGAGGCGCAGGCGCACAGTGACGGGAAAGCAGACGCTCAGGCTCGCCGCGCCGGCCCGCGCACGCCCCGCGCTCAGCGCGGCCCAGCCTCGTCCCGGCCCACCGCCCCGCGGCCCACCGCCAGCCGGAGCTCCGCGGCGGGGCCTCTTCTTGGGGGCGTCCGGGGTCGGGGCGGGGCACCTGGGGCCACAGCCCCGCACCCGGCGGCGCCCTCCGTTCTCCCACCGTCTCCCAGCCCTTTTCGTGAGCGCATTAAAACAGCGTTCGTGTTAAAGGACGCTTCACGTCGCCGTCTCAGACGGAAACGGGTAAGGGCTTCTGCCCCCAGCACATGTTAAAAAAGACTATTAAAACATACTCTTTACACGTACTATCTAAAATCAGCCAGACTGTGGCACCCCGAAGACTTGTGTGTTTCGCGGCACATAAATTTCACCTCATAAAAGGAAGTGGGGGCCGAGCTCCCGCGTCGCAGGCGTGCGGGGCCGCGGGGCGGGGGCGGCGGGGACGGCAATGCGGCCCTGCCGACATCTCTGTGAGATTGAAGTTCTGCCCTAGAAAACGTGGAGGGGAATTCCCTAAGTCGCCGGAACCGGGGAGGGGAGGAGGCTGTTGGGGGCAAACGGCAGCACAAGGACGCGGAGAGAGCAGAGCCTGGACGGCAGGCACCAGCGTTGCTGGCGGAGGGGGAGGAGGCCGCCCTTGGGGGAAGGGGGACCCCGCTGCGTTGACGGCGAGCCCTGGACCCGGCGGTCGGGGAGTGGGGGCGCCCGAGCTCCCAGAGCAGGAAGGCGTGGGGGTTCCGCGACAGGAGCGGCCGGGGGAGCCGCGGGGCGAGGGCCCAGGGAGGAGGAGTGGGGGGCGCCCCGACCCGGTGCCGGCGCCCGCCCTCGGGAGGCGCCCCGCCCCCACGGTCCGGGCGGTAACCCCGCGACCTCTGCGCCCCCGCCCGCACTGCCCCGCGGGAATCCCGCACGCAGGCGACGATCCAGGGTTAGGTTGCAGGGCGGCCCTGTGCACTGCGGACCTGGGGTGTCGCCCAGGTGTCGCAGTTTCACACGGATCTCGGGTCCTGTCTACCCCAGTTACAACCAGACCACGCGGGTCTAGCAGTCCCGCGACTGGCAAGCCACGTGCGCCGGTATTCCCTGAAGTCATGTTTGAATGGGGAGAAAAAAAAAACGGAAGCAGCCCAAGTGTCCATCCACAGGGAACTGGCCACAGGAAAGACAGTCTGTCCAGGCTGTAAACAAAACCCAGGGACGCTCCAGGTTGTAATATGAAATGAGTGAAGGACGATTGCAGAACTGAGTATGGGACGTGCTGCTATTTCTGTAAAAAGGAGGGATGTTTATATTTGCCAGTATTTGCACACTGAATCTCTGGAAGCATACTGTAAGGCCGATGGCCCCCTTTCCCTTTACACGCCCGACTGCAACCCTTGTACAACAGCTGTACCAACCCCATCCTGTTACCAACCGAACATCTCGACCCAGGCACCCCACCGAGACAAAGCAGGAAGACATCTGGGTGCAGAACACCCTGCCTGGACCATGCATAAACCTCAGAGACAGCCCCAAAACAATGACCCACTCCCCTATAAAAGCTTGCCCGCAGTCCTGGGCGGCGTGACTTCTGGGGCCTCAGGTCTGGGACCCTTGAACCTTGCCCGGGAGCGCTTTTAATAAATGCTACTGTGTTAGCGTGGATTTGGCCTTTCATTACATTCTTTCCACCACCACAAAACTTACAGATACACAACGAAGTTCAACGATTAATATGTTGAGGGATGGAAACTGCATGGTTGGGGACAGAGTTGAAGATTTGAAAAACTAAACTTTTATTTTTTTGAACAGTTTTAGATTCACAGAGAAATTGCAAAGAGTTTCCATAAAGCCCGCACTCAGTTTCCCATATTATTAACATCTTGCATTGGTCTGGGTCGTTTGTTACAGTTAATGAACAATGTGGATACATTGACCAAAGTCCATTCCGATTCAGACCTCCTTCTGTTCCAGGATCCCATGTGAGATCCCACATTACACTCCATGGCCAAGTCTCCTCAGGCTCCCCTTGGCCGTGACAGTGTCTCAAGACTTTCCTGGGTTTTGATGACCTTGACGGTTTTGAGGAGAACCGGTCAGGTATTTTGTAGAATGTCCCTCAATTTGGGGATATGGCTGGCAGTTTTTCTGGGATGAAGACTTTTCACTGTAAGCCTTCGAATAGTTATTTTTTATATATCTGAATTATGTTAATCTATAACCTATTTATGTTCATCTATAACCTATTTAAATGTTTAAATAGGTTAATGGAAAAGACAAACTGCAGGAGTTCAGGAAGGAGGAAGAGGAGGAAAAGGAAGAAGGGAAGGGGAGAGGTGAGGAGGAGGGGAAGAGGAGGAGACCGAGGGAGGGGCAGGCTGGCGCTGGGGACTTCGCCCATGCAGCCCTGGGCCCCTCGGCCCGGCCACCTCCCGCCGGCTGAGCCCCGTGGCCGCCAGGGGTCGCTGTGCGGAGAGGTGGCCGCCGCCCCGCGCGGTCCCGCCCGGGCCGCGGCTACTCCGGTGGGTCTCGGGTCACAAGGCGCCACCACCGCGAGCAGGGCGCCAGGCTGGCCCCGACGCTGAGTGGCCGCCGCCACTCAGACCTCTTTATGGAAGGTGCAGGGCGCATGAGTTGGGGGCGGCGGGGGCACACGGTGCAAATATCTCGCCCCATAAAGTGCCTCCGTCTTTTAAATGCACGTGCCACCAATTTGTAAAGACTTCCCTGAGCCTTCGAGGACAACGACACCCACACACACCCCACACACATGCTTCTTTAACAGCCTGGATGAGGCCCGCGTGGCACTTCTCAGATGCTCTGGGGCGACCAGGGGTCAGGTGCGCCCCGATTGAGTCCAGAGTAAAAGGTGGTCAGTGCCACATGCCAGCAGGGTCGCAGGCGAGGGAGTGCGGCTGCAGACAGAGGCTCCTGCGGAGTCACAGTGAGTGACCGAGGCCGAGGACTGGCAGCCAAGGGTTTCAGGCCGCGCCTGCGCAGGAGCCGCCACTAGCAGCCCTTGCGACCTCCGGGCCTTTGCACCGGCTGTACCCACTGGCACGCCCTGCCCACCCTCAGGCCGCTTTGTTGTGACGCGGAGATCTTCCTTGGCCTTTATCAGCCAGGTCAGAGGACACCTCCTTGGCGAAACCCTGATCCTCCTTTCCTTCCGCATCTCCCTCCTTCCCCACCCTCCTCCCGAGGCCGAAAGCTGTCCTTCCTCCCGCTCAGCGCTGTCCCCTGGAGGCTCCTTCAGTCCCACTGCCCCAACAGCATGAAAGGATCCGTAGGGTTGCCCCATCGCTTCACCGACGCGCAAACGCAAATTCAGAGAGATCAGGCGACCTGCCCAAGTTCCAACCATCACCCTCCCTCCCGCTCAGCAGTTTCCCAACGTTTTTCCCCACACGCATCTTCTAAAATAATCTTGAAAAACATCTGTGTCCCTCCTCTTTTAAGCTGATCTCTAAACTTTCTCATTATAAGTTAAAACAGTTGCAAAGGATGTAATTTCCAGTATGTTGTAAATGCTGATTTAAAAAAAAGAGTAGATGACATTTTTAAATGTACTCAATGAAATCTAAATCCTCTACAGATTCCATACAAACCATAATCTATTTTTAATAGACATGAATAAAGCCTTTTTAACATTTGGAAAGTTTACGTTTAATTTCCCCTTTGAACTCATATTTCCATTCTGCTCTCCCCACAAAATTTTATCCTCATATTTTTTATCCTCATATAAAACATATTTTATGTTTGAATGCTTTTATTGGTCACCTAGCCTGCCTCGCAGCAGCAAAAATATGTGCAAAAATTGAAATTTTTTTGTTTTCTGTTACCATAAGGCTCTAAGTGTCAAAATTTCTTCTAGATGAACATTTTACTTTTATTAGTACACAATAAAAAATCATAAATATATTTAACAGATTTGAAGAATGATTATTAAATGGAAAATGTCAAAAATGAATATCCATGATATGGCTGTGACTTTTTATCCCTCTTGGTTCATGTCTGGGGTGGACAACTGTTACTTTTTGCTAGAATGAGATGGGGTTCAGCATTAATTCTATTCCTGTTTTTCCTATTTAGAGATATCGTATGAGAAACCTTCACATGAAGAAGTAAAAAAGAATGGAAAAAGTTTTGTTGCAGCACTAAAACAATCTCTTAGACACATTTCAAGTTATATACTAAGAATCACTTATCAGAAATTACTCTCATCAATCTATTAGCATGGTTAGGTCCTCTTTCAGTTTTAATTGGAAGCCAAAATAATTAGTAAGTCATTTGAGTCTTTCACTTTCTTAACTTCTATCAACGTTTTGAAGTGAATATTCCCTTTATTTGCAGTGCTGGAAGTTTTCACAGCTAAGTAGCACGATCCTGTGGGGTAGAGCAGCTCTCTCTCTCTAGCCAATCAATTTTAGGAAAGTTCTTCCTGGGACATCTTCACGTACCTCTGGGGTACATGTCCAGGTGGCATTTGATTTGGGGTACATGTCCAGGTGGGTTTAGATTGTATCTGACAGGCTGCAGAGGCTGTTGTAATCCCATTTTACAGAGTGGAAAGTGTGTGTGTGTGTGTGTGTGTGTGTGTGTTGGGTGGAGGGCTCAGGGCTGGCTGAGCAGGGGATCTGAGAGTGATTCATCTTCTGTGGTGCTGGAGGGACCCAGGCAAGGACCACCTGGGAAACTCAAGCAACAACCCAGGCTCAGGGTGGTGACAGGTGGCTGCAGAGGTCTAGAGGGGGCCAAGTGGAGACACATTCCACAGACTCAGCCAGGACTTGAGTCTGGTCAATTGTCCAAGAGAAACCAGAGTCACTTAAGATGGGGATGAGCAATGTCCAGAAACATCCTGGTGCCACCACTGGGGAGGAAAACAGGAAAGAAGAGCCTGATTGGGGAAACCCAACAAATTCTGTTTTTGCATATTTTCTATTACACAGATAATATGTAATCATTATAAAGTATATGCATACATACATACTGTATGAGACAGCTATCTATGCACTAGTCAGAACTTAGTGGCTTACGCAACCAGCATGTATTTTTCTTTTTCTTTTTTTTTAAAACATGTTTACTGGGATATAATTCCCATACCATACAATTCATCCATTTAAAGTGTACAATTAATGCTCGCTTCCGCAGCACATGTGCTAAATAAAACAATATGGAGATTAGCATGGTCCCTGTGCAAGAATCGTGAGCATTCCATATTTTAAAAATAAAAGTGTTCAATTGGCTGGGCGCGGTGGCTCACGCCTGTAATCCTAGCTCTCTGGGAGGCCGAGGTGGGAGGACCATTTGAGCTCAGGAGTTGGAGACCAGCCTGAGCAAGAGCGAGACCCCATCTCTACTATAAAAACGGAAAGAAATTAATTGGCCAACTAATATATATAGAAAAAATTAGCCGGGCATGGTGGCACATGCCTGTAGTCCCAGCTACTCAGAGGCTGAAGCAGCAGGATTGCTTGAGCCCAGGAGTTTGAGGTTGCTGTGAGCTAGGCTGACGCCATGGCACTCACTCTAGCCTGGGCAATAAAGTGAGACTCTGTCTCAAAAAAAAAAAAAAAAAAGTGTTCAATTAAATAGGTTTGCATATATTATGTTATTTTTTAAATTGTAGTAAATATTTGTTACATAAAATTTACCACTTTAACTATTTTTAAGTGTAAAATCCAGTGGCTGTAAGTACATTTACAGCGCTGTAAAACCATCACTACCTATTTCCAAAATTTTTTCATCATCCCAAACAGAAATTCTGTACCCATTAAGTAATAGCTCCCCACTGCCCCTCTCCCAGTCTCTGGTAACCTCTAATCTACTTTTGATCTCTATGAATTTACCTATTGTAAATATTTCATGTAAGTGGAATCATGTAATTTGTCTTTTTCTGTCTGACTCCTCTCAGCATCAGGTGAGCACGTCTTTTCCTTGCTCACTGGTCTGTGGATCAGCTGGGCTCAGGTTGGATTCAGCTGCTCTGCTTGTCTCAGACCAGCCGCTCACTAAGGCACGTTCTTCTCACAGAGTGACAGCAGCCCAGGAGACCAAGCCACACCCAGGAAGCACATGTAAGGCCCCTGCTGTGGGTACGTCCATCACAATTCCATTGGCACACGCAAGTCACATGGCCAAGTTCAGCATCACTGGGGCAGTGGGAGAGGGGGCAGAGTTCCTGGACAAAGGGAGGGAGAAAAGAGTTGAGAACAGTAATGCAATGTACCACCCATACACAAGTCCCCGCAACCCACCCTCACCCCTAATCCCCGTGAGAAGTCTTCCTAAGCACAAATAGGAAAATAAGCACTTGGGTTTTAGGCATGTAAATGGGATCCTGCTGTACTTACAGTTCTGTGACTTACTTTTTCCACTTAACAATAGACTGTCACTCTCTCCCTGCCAAGATATATCCTGTCCTTCTTGTCCTTAGTAACGGCAATAGTGTCTCTGAGAAGAGGAGATTAGGACACAGACACACACGGAGGGAAGACCATGTGAAGACACAGGAGGAAGACAGCCACCTCAAAGCCAAGGAGAGACGCCTCAAAAGAAACCAACCTTGCCAACACCTTGATCTCGGACGTCTTGGACTGAATCTTGGATCTTGGACCGAATCGTGAGAGAATAAATATCTGTTTAAGCCACCCAGTCTGTGGCACTTTGTTATGGCAGCCCTAGCTACCCTAGGTCTTCTGATTCCAGAACATCTAATTCTTCTCAACTAGTAACAAATACTGCAGTGAATGTTCTTGTGCATGTACTTGCCGCAGAAGTCTCAGGAACTTGGGAGCCGCCAAAAAATATATACTGTCCTGGAATCGGGCAGGTTTGCAGTTTCACCCCGGAGCACATAACGGAACTCTCTGCGTACCTGAAGGCGAAGACCAGAAGCCCCAAGGATGGTGGCCTGGTCTGAGCCAGGGCGTCCACAGCTGTTACAAGCGGGGACTTTCATTTATTTTCACCCCTGACCTCTCCCTGCACTTCTCTCCCCTACACAGGTCACTCGGCAGGGACCACAACCAAACTGCGGGCTGCATCTGGCCTGACCGCGCCACGGGCGTTCCCTAGACGGTTCCCTGCCGTGACCACTCCAGCTGAAGGGACCTCAGGAGAGGTGAGTTCCAGAGTCTTTAGACACTGAGACTCCCAGCTCCTTTCCAGCTCTGTTTACAGTAAAAATAAAGAGAGGGCCTAGGTGATTATAGAGGCCTAAAAATGAGTAAATAAAGAGAGATAGTCAAGAGGCTGGGTGAGGGGGAAGGCTGTCAGGGAAGGAAGGGACCCGGGGAGAAAGGGCCTTTGGGGGCTTCTGTTGTCCTGGGCTACTTCAGGCAGCCCCGAAGGTTTCCCTGGCCCTTCCCCGCCGGGCCTTGGTGAGGGGCAGGACTTGGCTGGGGGCCCAAGTGTCTCATCTCATCATTCCGCTGTGACGAGTCAGCTGGGCAAGTCAAGGGAGGCCCAGGCAGCCCGGATGTTGGGAGTGAGGGCGAGGATTTTCTTCAGACGTGCCCTCCGGGAAGCAGCCAGCAATTCTTTTGTCACCTGTCAGGGGCAGCGGAAGGCCACGGTCCTCCCAGCTGGGTCTTTGACTCAACAAGTGGACAGCGCGGTGTGAGTCAGCCTGTTGTTGTTGGAAGCGTCCGAGAGCCATCACTGCGCCGTGCTGACAGCACCGAGAACGGGGAAGGCCTCGCCTCTGCAGGCCCCGATGTTCCCTGGGGGACTCTACTGTCCCCATACCGTGGCCAGGTGCCCACCTGGTCTCTGTCCTGCTTAACAGCCTCAGTAGCTGCCACTGCCCATGAAACAGAAGCCAAGGTCCTCACGTGACCCTTAGGGCTGACCTCTTAGCTCATCTCCTGTCCCCACCCCCACCCACCCCAGACACCTCATTCCCTCGGCCTTGCCAGCTAACGACTGCTGTCCTGCTGCTGTCTACCGGGACAGCAGAGAGGCCTCCCTGCTCAGCATCCTCATACCCCGCACTACCCTGGCCTCAACACTCACCACGGGGCAGTGTCACGATTTCTTAATTGCTGCCTGTCCCACCAGACCACAGGCACCTCCACAGCAGGGCCACGCTGCTCTCCTGTGCAGAGCCCACAGTGGGCCCTGGAGCATTTGAGCATTGCATGACTGCAAGGAACATTTCTTACACTATACGGTAGTGGCTCAGCTTGGCTTTTTTCAAATCATTTCATCTTGAATAACCTGGCAGTAATCTCAAATGTAGAAAAAAGGAGTCACACTTGTTTCCCTTTCAGAGGCGGCTACCATGACTGCCTCACACAAGTGTGATCAAAGGCCATCAGAAGACTGGATTCCGAAGAACATGGCTGGTAAAATGACTTCATGGCTCACAGATGGAAGTGTTTGGTTACGGAATCTCCAAGGGGTAGCAGGCAGCAGAAGAAACATGAAATTTAAGGGACGCTCAGAAGACGGTTAAAGAGTATCTTTAGGTTGATTCAGTGTCACGAGTATTTGTTGTCTGGGGAGAAACAAGCCAGGTGGGCTGAGCAGGTCTGTTGTCCCATAGGGTCAAATTTCTTCAGCGAGTAGACCTGATCTCCCTGCTCGGTGAGGTAATACTGGGGAAACATGACCACACTTAAGCCAAAGGTTCCAATTCCATCTGCAGCTCCACCTGCCAGAGTGCCAGGCTTGTCTTTTCTTGTAGGCAGGGACTGTAGTTGATTCATTTCTGTATCCCCAGGTTTTAATCTGATCAAAGATTTATTTCCTAGTTCCAAAGGTTTGCAGGCTCTGATTTCTGTAACCAAGAGGGCCTTTCCATGAACCATCCGGGAATGGACTCTAAGACCATTGCTTACCCCCATATATTGGACGGGGGGGGGGGGGACAGTGAGGTCACCTAGCAGAGGAGAGGAAAGGGTTACAGCACTCCCTCCCAGGGCCTCCCACTCCCTCCTACTGACAGGTGAGACAGGTGGTGGTGGGTGTGGTCCCAGCAGCCCTGGGGCCCTAAGGAGCTGGGCCTGCTCCTTCCAAGTTCAGACCTGGCACAGGACAGTGTTTTTGCCTATAGTTCCAACAGGTGTAAAAGTAATGTCAGAGGTCACAGTGTATGTCCTGTCACCCCAGGCTGTGTTGGGACACAGAGCCATGGGACCCCTTCGCAGAGCTAGTGGATGTCACGGTTCTTACCTGCCTGGCATACAGGGGCTGGGCTGTCTAAGCACCAGTCCTTTCAAATCATATCACAGAAATCTACTCCCACACCTGTCTCTCAAACATAGCTTTTGTGCCAGAAATTGTACAATTGTACTGTGACAGTGGCATCATCTGACTCATAATTTAAGGCTTAGAGGCTTCACTAATTTAGATGACAGTCTGATGGCCAAAGGGAGAAAATCTGATACAAAGTGGCATTTACTGGAAGGTCGTGGCCCCCAAAAGGGATTGGTCTGGGGCCTTAGAAGCAAGACACTGCAGCACTGTCTGCATACAAACATAGTAGGTACTCATTGAGTGGAATGAATGTATGATATGTTTGCTATCCTGAGTTTGTCCATCTTTTTATGTTCAGAAATTTGTCCCCACTTAACACACACACATATACCCCACAGAGCAGGTCTTTGCTCATTGGAGGGAAGCAGGGAATTGGCCACAGTAGGCTGATTCACCCTTACAATCTTAAAATCATTGGAGTCAAAGAGAGGTGGAAGCCAGAATCTTCTAGAACATTACTTTTCCTCTGCAAAAGTTGGGGGGTGGGTGTACAGTGCACATAAAAGGCATACAGAAGAGGTCCACAGAAGAGGCTGAAGCTGCTATTCTGCCCTCCCTTAGGATAGGGGCTGCTGAAACATGATCACATGTTTCATTCAACAGATATTTACCAAGTACTGCAATGGAGTTGCCACTGGGATTAAAGTGGTGAACAAGAAAGCCGTGGTTCCTCCCTCATTAAGGGACATTAGTAGGTAAACACATCTATAAATGAGCCAATTCCATATTGTGGTAAATGCTGTGAAGGAGGTGATAAGAGTTAAACTGAGGCCCAACAAGTGAGTTCTGTATAGACAACAGAATCCACTCTAGCTAGTCAAGCAGAAAGGGATTTATTAGAGGGTATTGATTCACCATAGAATTTCCAGAAGGGCCAGAGAACCATGCTTGGATGCCACAAAAGCAAGGACAACCCAGCTAGGAGGAGTCATGGACACATTATGGGACTGTCCCAGTGGAACCTTCCTACTCACACCTCCTCCCCCAACACACAGCCTAACACCAGCATTTGCTCCCACCTACACTGCTGGAGAAGAACCAATCTGTGCATGCGGCCTGCTCAGATCTCTCACACCTTCCAAGGTATGTAAGGTATGGATTTCTTTATACCTTCCAAGACATGTGAGGAAACTCCTGCTTGTCAGAGCCCAGGGCCACGCACAGCTCTGGCTTTGGGAAGGGCTGGGAAAAGGAGTTTTGAGCTTCTCAGATGCCTTGGAAAAGCACACAAGAGGGAGGGCACAGGAGGCCCTGAGAGATCTAGTCTACACAATTGCCATGATGCACAAAAAAATATTTAAAATTCTGACATCCTGTGGTGTGGCTACAGAAGATGTTTTATTTTTTTCTTTCATTTTACTTAATTTCTTTTTGCTTATCCGTTTTCCCCAAATTTTTACAATGAATAATTAATATTTACAACACAAAGTACAAAAGCCAATAGTGTGATTTTCAAAGGAAGGGAGACAGGGTGGAGTCCTGTGGAAGGGTTTCCCAGTCCAGCTTAAAGGGAGGGTCCTTCCAATCACCCCTAGCAGCCCCAAGGACCACCTTGGGCAGGTTCTGACCATCTGGTGACCTGAACCAGAGCTATGTATGATACCATTTGTGAGATCATCTCTAAGTTGTTAGCAAGATGTTCCTGGGATGAGCTACTTACATGTCCCTTCCTATGTCCCTTCCTTTACCGTCCGGCATCTTCAGCCTTCCTCCCCTGCCCGCCCTCAGCTGTGTGTGGGGCGGAGGACCTCAGTGCTCTTGTTACCCACCTCAGCATCCACACAAAGCCAGTGCAGTGTGTATGAGACTGTGATAGAATATATTTATTATAAGAAAGATAAATTTAGTCTTTGTTTCCAGTTCCTCGCACAGAGTTCCTAAAACCCTTGTTATTTCCTGAGTGATAGGAACATCTTTTGTTCTAATATTTGCTTTTAATCTCTGGTTCCTGATACAAGAGCTTCCAAGACCCTTGGCATCTCCCCAGTGACAAGCTTGTCATGTAATCGTAAGATGACTGTTGGCTGGGAGCCCCTAGACAACTTCAGGAAGCTGGTCTCCCACCCTCTGGGGAGGGAAGAGGCTCCATGAACACCCTAAATGGCTGAGTTTGGAGAGCTTCCTTCCTAGTTGGTGAGCACATTCACATGTCAGGAGAGTGGTCACCCCAACTCCACGGGGACAGAAGGTCCTGTGCTTGGGACTCGTCTGGACCTCACCCTACCTACGTAACTTCTCATCTGGATGTTTATTTGTATCCTTTATAATAATCTGATAAACCTAAGTAAAGTGTTTCCCTGAGTACTGTGAGCTGTTATTGCAAATTTTTAAGCCTGAATAGGGGGTTGTGGGAACCCCTGATTTGTAGCCAAGTTGGACAGAAGTGTGGGTAACCTGGGACCCACTACTTACAGTTGGCATCTTGTGGGACTGAGCCCTTAACCTGTGGAGTCTGTGCTACCTCCAGGTAGTTAGTGTCAGAATTGAACTAAATTCTAGGACACCCAGTTGGTGTCCATTGAAAATTGGAGAGCTGCTTGGTATAGGAAACCCCACACACGTGGTATCAGAAGTATGCTGTGCATAGAGAAACAATTTCCTTTTAGTGAGCTTCTCTGAAAACCAGTCAGTCCATTCTGAGCTCCCATGGGTCCCTGGCATGGACCAGGGCCGTGCTGGACATGAAAGAGCAGAAGTTATGGTCTTCATTCTAGAGAAAGAGTTTCACCAGAGACACAAACCACAAGTTAGACAGACATAAAAAAAAAAAAAATCCTGGCAGGGCGCGGTGGCTCATGCCTGTAATTCTAGCTCTCTGGGAGGCCAAGGCAGGTGGATCACTCAAGATCAGGAGTTCGAAACCAGCCTGAGCAAGAGCAAGACCCCCGTCTCTCCTAAAAATAGAAAGAAATTAATTGGCCAACTAAAAATATATAGAAAAAATTATCCAGGCATGGTGGCACATGCCTGTAGTCCCAGTTACTCGGGAGGCTGAGGCGGAGGATCGCTTGAGCCCAGGAGATTGAGGTTGCTGTGAGGTTGCTGTGAGCTAGGCTGACGCCATGGCACTCTAGCCTGGGCAACACGGTGAGACTCTGTCTCAAAAAACAAACAAAATCCCAAAAAGATAGGATTTCAGAGATTGAATTTTTTTATATTACAAAAACAAATTTTAATTTGGTTTTACAAATAATGCAAATATGAGAAAACTCATTTGCCCATGCTGTCACCCAGGGCTGGCTGCATAGGTGTGTGACTCACACACAGGGCCCATGCTCAGGAAGACCCACACTGGGTTTGATGCTCTGTTGTCAGAGTCTTGAAATTCTTAATGATTTGATCATTGAACTTGGGTTTCTTAAGTGAAGCCCAGTGGTGGTGTCAGCAGAAGAGATATATGTGTTGGCGTATAAACCGTATCTTGCCGACCCTTCCCCATAAAGTGTTCACAATGCACCTAAGAACTGAATTCCGGGGAGCCATGATACGTGGAAGGTCAGCGAAACTCAAAGCAAGTACAGGTAAGTGTCTTGTGTCTGTGACTTAGTGGCGGTGACAGACCTGAGAAACCATACTTTCTGTTCAAACAAAAATTTGCCTCAAATGCAGAAAAAAGACAACGGTATTCTAAGAAACACAAATTCCCAAGAAATTCTACCATCCACTTTCTTACTTGTTTGGCTTCCCTGCATTGGCCAGCCACACTCAAGAGGACAATATAGAAGGAAAGAAGAAAAAAAGAAAAGGGTATCCATGGTTGCTTTTCTGTTCTGCCCTTCCTTACTCTTCAGTAAGCCAAATGCAGAGAGTGTTGGTAGAATGTGTGCACATCAAGAAGTGACATAAGGCCTGTAATCCTAGCAATCTGGGAGACTGAGGTGGGAGGATGGCCTGAGCCCAGGAGTTCAAGACCAGCCTGAGCAAGAGTGAGACCCTGTCTCTACTAAAAATAGAAAAATTAGCCAGGTGTGGTGGCACATGCCTGTAGTCCCAGCTACTCAGGAGGCTGAGGCAGGAGGATCACTTGAGCCCAGGATTTTGAGGTTGCAGTGAGCCATGCTGACATTACTGCACTGTACCCAGGGTGACAGAGTGAGACTGTGTCTCAAAAAAAAAAAAAAAAAAAAGCAAAATAAAAATGGTCAGGTTAGTTTTGTGCAACATTCCCTCTTTCTGGTAAGAATGAAATACACATGCATGTACAAACAAAATAGAAATTGTGTCATTTCAGTGATGCTACATGCAAGTTAAATGCTTTCATATCTTCATTTAAATGCAAATAAATTTAAATGACATTGCATAGTATAAAAGTGAATGGTAAAATTCATGCTAAGAATTTTAATTTTAATTTTTCTTTATTTAAAACATCAAAAAGCAAATTAAAAAACATGATGAGAAGGCAAAAGAAAGACTGCAGAAGAAAGGAAAACCTTTCTATTTTAGTGCCCTTGATGGAACTTTTTTCCTTTTGTTTTGAGCAAGGGGTCCCATGATTTCATTTTGCATTGGGCTCTGAAAATTATGTAACTGGCCCTGCTATCACCAGCAATGAGTGCTATCATGTCTTAAAGTTCATGTCCTGGCAAACATGCGGAGAAACTGGAAGTCTCCTATATTGCTGATGGGGACACAAAATGGTACAGGCACTTTAGCAAATGGTTTGGCAGTTTCTTACAAAGTTATGCCTACACCTGCCATAAGACCTAGCAGTCTCACTTCTAATATTTACCTAGGTGAAATTAAAACTTATGTTCATACAAAATCCTGTACATGAATATTTACAGTGGCTTTACTCATAAACACTCCAAATTAGAAACAACCCAATGTCCTTCAACTGGAAAGTGGATAAACAAACTGTGGTACATCCTTGCAATGAAATGCTACTCAGTGATAAAATGTAGCTAGCTAGTGACACATGCCACAGTGTGGATGAATCCCAAGCTCATTATGCTAAGAGAAAGAAGTCAGTCTCAAAAGGTTTATACTCAATAGTTCCATTTATCTGATGTTCTGGGATGGGCAGAATTTTAGGGACAGATAACCCATCAGTGGTTGCCAGGTGTAGGAGTATACGAGAACTGGTGACTACAAAAGATCAGGGGGAATTTTTTGCAGTGATGGATATGTTCTGTATCTTCATCATAGTGATGGTTACACTTCATCATAGTGATGGTATGTGTCTCTGAAAACTCAGAGAACTGTACACTAGCAAGAGCAAATTTTATTGCATGTAAGTTGTCCTTTAATTTTTTTTAAAGTTTCTGCAAATGTACTTGCCAAAAAATGAGGGCTCCGTGGTTTTTATGCATGTCAGAAATCTGAGCAATGGACTGGGGACTCTGAAATAGGAAAGAGAGAGCAGAGGTGCTTGCAGCTGCAGACCCCTGGGCATCACGCCACGGATTTGCTGGGTGCTGGAGATGCAATCGCCAAGCTCTGCGGAGAAGCAACTGTAGAAGGACCTGTGGGTGAGTGGGGTTTAGGGTGCCTGGCTGTCACCCTATGCCTTTGCCTGCCAACAGAAGCCAAAGCTGTAGGGGCTCCTCGCCCTCCCTTTGCCAAGCTGATTTTATGCAGAACGGATTGATTGATGTTGACAGGGAGCTATTTACCCGTCTAATTAATTATGCCAACTAATTTTCAACTTAATTGCACTTTTCGGGTCACTGGGTAATGAGACTATACAAGTTTCATGTTGCTGCAGGCCTTGATGGAAAAGTGGCAGGAAGAGGGTGGCAGCTGCTCCTGGAGGTCAAGCAGGCGCCCTGTTCCTCCAGGCTCCTGGGCCCATAGCCCTGGCTCTCTGCCCCTGGCTGCCCCGTGGACCAGCTCTGGAACCCTATTTGTGTACATTCTACCTGTGTGAGCTGGCCTGTGACTCAGGAGCTCTCAGCCATTTATTCACTTAACACGCATTGATTTAGTGCCTATGATGTGCCGGCCCCTAACTGGGATAGGCACTGGGAGTGCCAAGAAGCTAAGTCACGCCTCACCTGGCCCCACACCCACCCCACACTACTCACGGTCTAAAGGAGGAGAGTCCCTCCTAAACCAGCAATTACAGCATCTGGTTGCAGGTAAGAGCAAGGGCTTCGGAAACAAACCCAATCCAGGCTCTGCCATTGGGGCCTTGAAAAATTTACTCAATCTCCCTATGCCTCAGTTTCCTCATATACAAAAGCATTTCCAGGCTGCGATAGGATGGGGAGTGTATGCAGCAGGACTACCCACTTCCTCCACGTCTCTGCTGTTTTTCTCTCTCCCCAACCCCGCCCATGCACATTGTCCCATATTCTGGATTTGTCTGATTGTTTCCTCCTTGTGGCATCACATTTAAAAACCTTTTTTTAAAAAAAATCAAAAGCTAATTGAAATGGTGTAAACCCACTACAAAACATTTCCTTTCTTCTGAACCATTGAGAGTAAGCTGCCAACAGAATGTGCCATCACCCCTAATATTTTCCTGTGTTTCCTACAAGCTAGGACTCTCTCCTACAAACCGCAATTCAGCCATCACAATCAGGAAACCAACAGTGATAAATTGCTACCATTTAATCCTCAGATCCCAAGCAAGTTTTGCCAACTGTCCTAATATATCTTTCATAGCCAAAGAGTCCCGTCCCAAATCACGCACTGCATTTAGTGAGCAGGACTCTAGTCGCCTTCAATATGGAACAGTCTGCAGACCTCCTTCTGTGTTCATGACTGATAATTTTGAGGTGAGAGGGCAGTTACTTCGAAGAGTGTTCTTTTGTCTGATGTTTCCTTATAATTAGATTCAGGTCATTCATCTTAGCCAGGAGTATCATGGAGGTGATTCTGTGATCTCAGTGCATCTATCAGGTGACTCAAGATTTCAATTTGTCCCGCCGGGCGCGGTGGCTCACGCCTGTAATCCTAGCATTCTGGGAGGCCAAGGCAGGCAGATTGCTCGAGGTCAGGAGTTCAAAACCAGCTCTGAGCAAGAGCGAGACCCCGTCTCTACTATAAATAGAAAGAAATTAATATAGAGAGAAAAAATTAGCTGGGCATGGTGGTGCATGCCTGTAGTCCCAGCCACTCGGGAGGCTGAGGCAGCAGGATTGCTTGAGCCCAGGAGTTGGAGGTTGCTGTGAGCGAGGCTGACACCAGGGCACTCACTCTAGCCTGGGCAACAAAGTGAGACTCTGTCTCAAAAAAAAAAAAAAAGATTTCAATTTGTCCCATTATTGATGAGGGTCACTTTGACCACTTGATTAGGGTGGTGTCTGATAAGCTTCAGGGTTGTCAAATTTCTTGTTCCCCTTTGTAATTATTAAATATTTTATGGGGACTATGTTTGAAACTATTTAAATATCCCATTCCTTCTCAAACTTTCACGATATTTATTTATTTATTTGTATCAGTATGGATTCGTGGTCTCTTATTTTATTTTTTATTTCATGCATTGTAATTTTTTTTTTTTTTTTTGAGACAGAGAGCCTCACTCTGTTACTCGGGCTAGAGTGCCGTGGTGTCAGCTTAGTTCACAGCAACCTCAAACTCCTGGGCCCAAGCAATCCTTCTACCTCAGCCTCCCGAGTAGCTGGGACTACAGGCATGTGCCACCATGCCTGGCTAATTTTTTTTCTATATATTTTTAGTTGTCCATCTAATTTCTTTCTATTTTTAGTAGAGACAGGGTCTTGCTCTTGCTCAGGCTGGTCCCGAACTCCTAAGCTCAAGCAATCCTCCCACCTAGGCCTCCCAGAGTGCTAGGATTACAGGCATGAGCCACCATGCCCAGCCGATTTCATGCATTATAATCTTTTATCACTATTGTTCTGTTGCTCAAATTATCCCAGGTTTGGCCAGTGGGAGCCCCATCACCTTGGTTTCTGTGTCTTTTTCGACACATTCTCATCATTCTTTGAGCTCTTCCTTGCTTTCTGGCACAAGATGTCCCAGGATCATCATGTCTTTTCTCTGCCGCCGACGTGAAAGCAGCCATTTCTCCAAGAAGCCCCGAGCTCTAAGTGTGCACGTTGCTATTGGAGTATTGCTGTCAGTGGACAGAACTGGAGAATATATGTTTTTATATTTATGTAATATGTTTATATTTTTATATAATTCATTTATATGTTTGTAAATATATTTATCTATAGTTTACATATTAGAATTTATATATCTTTAACTTCTAAATTTATCTATCTCTATTGAAAACTGAGTACAAATCAGTACCTCCAATTCATATTCAACACTAACGAGTCCCTTCTGTATTTTAACTCCCTCCTCTGACAGCAAGAAAGCCGGTTTCTATTATCCTTAATATATTTTTTTGTTTGATCACTACCCCTGCATATATCCAGTCTCCCATCTCTCCCCCAGCTCTTCCAGCTCAAGCTCTGACCAGCATTACAGGCTGCCCCTTCCCTGCGTGGACGCCCTCCTTGCCCTGCTTGGGTTCCGACTGCCCCCTGCGAGGACACTCCCCCATCCCCTCACCCTCCTGCGCCTCCTCACCCAGCTCGGGCTCCAACACCTGCTCTGAGCCACCAAGCCCCTTCCCTACCACTGACGCCCACCTTGCTCTGACAACCCAAAGGCTTTAGGACTAAATTGATCAGGAAGAAAAGGAAGAGGAGGTGTGGAGGGGGGAAGCATGCACATTTTTAATGATATGAAAAATACACTTCTAAGTAATTCTAAGCAAAAAAGAAGGCAAGACATGAAATTGCTGGACAGTATAATATCAACTATGTAAAAAGCTGAGAAACCTTGGCACTCTCAGGCTAAACTGGATGAGGTTTGCTCATTGATCACCCAGTCCGGCTCCCTTAGCTCCCACGCCCTTTGAGGTAACCTCTGTGCCTCAATTTCCTCCGTCCGTGAAACAGATGGTGCCAGTGCTTACTCATAGTGCTGCCCTGAGGACTGAATGAGTCAGCACGTGGAAAGCATTTAGAATAGCACCTAGCACACAGGACGTGCTCCATAAATGTCAGCTGTTTTTATATGGTTGGAAAAGTGAAGTTCAGCGAGGTCCTCTTTGTTATCTACTCAAGGTCACATATCACCACAGGCACAATCCACAGGACTCAGTTGTGCCCCATGCCAAAGCCCAGGTGAGCCCTTTGCCATTGCACCACTCGAGGGATTAGCAGCAATGGGAGATGAGGCAGAATGCTATGACTGGGTCAAGACTGCCTGAGACACATTCTTCAAGCACCTTGCTCATGCAGAGCAGGACAATTGAAGCCACCTGGGAGTTGTCAAGGAAGCTCCCTGGCACAGGTAGGATTCTGGACAGACGTCAGATGCTGAGAAAGATTTGAGTAAGTTGTCATGGCGGAAGCAAGGACTTCCTGCTGAGGGAAGGCACTGAACAAAGGCAGAGGACTGGACCTCCTGTGTCAGGCACTAGGTAGGTGTCACCCATCCAGGAAGGCCAGACACTGGACCAGTGTTCCTCAGCGTCAGCACTGCCGATGCTCTGGGCCAGGTAGCTCTGTGTCGTGGGGCCTGTCCTATGCATCGTAGGGTGTGGCAGCATCCCTGGCTTCCCTCACCAATGCCAGCTGGCAACACCACCCCCTCCCCAGTGTGACAACCAAAAACGTCTATACACATCGCCAGCTGTCCCCTAAGTGGGGGGCCAAAATTGCCTCCAGTTGAGGGAGGCATAGCCCTAGATAAATGGAATTCTCAGGACACCACTCACTTGCTGATGGGAGCCCAGCTCCTCACTGTGCCCCCGTTGCTGGATTAGCTCATGAGCAGGACACAGCCACACTCGAGATGGCCACAGGAGGCGAGAAGGGAAGGAAAGTCCTCCGTGACCCACAGTGCCTGTAACCGCATGGACGTGCCTCCCGGTTCACAAGTGCAATCCCAGGCGGGGGAAGTTTGCTGTTGCAGCCAGCACACCCAGCGAGAGTGAAGACATCTCACAGGGCTGGGCTGTAGAGGAGGGATGAGGACTAAGCTGATGACAATCACCAACCAGCTGGGTGACTTTGAGAACACTCACTTCCCCTTTCTGAGCTACGGTTTTCTCATCAGAAATGCAGTAAACTGGAACCTTCCTGTACCTTCAAGGTTCCTTCCAGGTGAGGCCTTCTCTTTGATCCCTGTTCTGGTTTGGAGGTGCCCCCCAAAGTTCATGTGTTGGGAACTTAATCCCCAAGGCAATGGGGTTGGGAGGTGGAGCATAATTAGGGGTGATTAGGTCACAAGTATTCTGTCCTCATGAATAGTTTAATGTCATTATCGTGGGAGCTCGTTTGTTGTAAAAGCCAGTTTGGCCCCTTCTTGCTCTCTCGCCCTTCCACCTTTTGCCATGGGATGACAAAGCATGAAGCCTTCACCAGATGTCGGCACCATGCTCTTGGATTTCTCAGCCTCCAGAACCATGAGCCAAATAAATGTCTGTGAATTATAAATTACCCAGGCTGTGGTGTCCTGTTATAGCAGCATAAAATGGATTAAGACAATCCCTATAAAGAGAGGTGAGAACATAGTTCCCAGCCCATTGGGAAAGAGTTCTGTGATCAGCTAATAATGTCTGCCAGGGTGCAGGATGGGGGGATGAGTGGTACCCACACATGTAGTGGATTTGTTGACTGTTTTAAGGACTCAACCAGAATCTCTGGGACTTGAGTGAGGGCCAGGAGCTGGGAACAGGAGAGGCAGAGGTCCAGAAGAGAAGGTTCCACTCAAAGATTCTTTTTTTTGTTTGTTTTTTTTTTTAAGAGGTGCTCCATGAAAGGACAGGAAGAAAATGGTCCCTATAGACCACAAAATTCTCTTCAAGGGGGGTACTCAAACATTTATTTATCCAAGAAGGAGAATGAGGTCCAGGTGAGAGGAGAATCCCAGAATACCCACCCACTTTTTAAATTCTCCCCTACACACATTCTGGAATCAATAAGCAGGTGTGTAATGCTCTGAGAGTAGAAAAAGAAGGGGAATGAAAAAAACAAAAAACGCATGAAGCTTGGCACAGTGGAAAGTACATTGGCTCTCGAGTTCCAGTGCCTGGGCTCTGCCATTTATTAGCTGTGTGATTTTAGGCAAGTTACTCAGCCTCTCTGACCCTTGCTGTCCCATTCTGTGAAATGAAGCCTAATAATCCACTTCTCCGTCAGTACAGGGAGCCAGCAAGCAGTGAGTGCACAGTGATGGCTAAGTGCGGGAGAAGCCAGGCTGGAGTGTTCACATGGGAGCAGAGCAGATCTATGGATTTTTACCCCCTCCTCGAATCTGTCTAACTAGGCTGGGGACTGGACTTGGGCGATGCAGAATCAGAGCATGGACCCAGGGGGACACAGACTAGACCAGAGAGGAGCGAAGGTGGGAAGAGGAAGTGGGGGAAAAGCTTACATCAGCCTCAGAAACAAGAGTTGGCAGAAGGCAGAGGGAGGGGGCATGGCACCAAGGAGGCAGTGGGAGTGGGTTTACTGGGTTTGTCCTCTTCGAGGCTCCAGGAATTGTAGGGAGGAGATAAAATAGGATAAAGGACGCTTGCCCAAGACTGTGAATTGGATTCCTTCAACATCCTTCAAAAGAGAGAAGAAATTCTTTTTAAATTACTTCCCTCCTCTTTGGACCATGCTTTAAAAACCACTGCTGTACTCCTGCACTGAGCCGCCCAGGCCACAGCTGCAGTAGGGCGACAGATGCCGGTGCCTGTTTTCTTCCAAACAGTCAATACGCCACTGAGACAGCTGCCTCTACCACACCCGGCTGTCTGACTGACAAGCGTGCAATCCCAGCCTGCCAGTGTGGTTCCTGAGCAGATGCTGTCACTCCTGCTTCCGTCCCTCCGCTACTCACCACTCCCGCAACAGTCTCTACCCCAAGGCTTTCTCTGGCTGCACGGCTGTGCTTGGTGAACTTGCAACCCCAGGAGCAGCCCTCGCCAGTGATAAATGTGGGGTTGTAGCTAAATCCTGTAGCTTTCTCAGCCTTTGGGCAGGAAAACCTGGAGATGTATTCTATACTGTCACCCAGAGGGTCCCATAGGATTGAACTCCAGATGTCCCCACAGCTGTCCATGAACCGCAGGTGTCCACGGTAGTGATCTGCTCATAGCCTTACCCTAGACTGGTGTCCTTCTCTTCCCTCTCACATCCCCACTCCCTTCTCTGTGCTTCTTAGAATTATCTTCCAATGAACAACTGGGGCTCACACCCTAGTCTCAGCCTGTTTGCAGCAGAACCCAGTCAAAGACAGTCAGGATTCTAGATATCCCATCCCACTGTCAGGCCATGGTCTGATCTGGGAAGAAAATGTGGTCACTCCCTTCGGAGTGTGTGTTCGGAGAACCCAGATGAGGTGCTGCCCTCCCCATCCAGCACCACGACACACAGGTCCCCTGGACACATGGGCCTAGACACAGCCTCGGAGTCTTCTCGAGATGATGTTCCAAGCAGCCACTTCCAACAGGTCAGCGCCGGCCCTGGAACTGGACATCTTTGTGGACTCTGTGCAAACACGACAATGACAAGCACATGACAGGAGATGGGTGAGAGGCTCTCCTTCCATGGGCCAGGGAGGGTGGGCCCTCAGGTGTGACAAAGGACAGCAGGGGCCCGGTGAGCATCTCCCCCTGGCCTGCACCAGCTCTCTCCTCATAGGGAACAGCACCTTCCCCCACCGGGAAACTTGTCTTGGAACCAGCCATCCCGGAGCCCAGGGGCCCAGGGGCCCAGGGGACAGAGGCAGGGGCAGCCCTCCTCCCTGCCCTTCCTCGTTGGGCTGAGGTGCTGGGGGCGGCTCCCTGCTTGGTAACAAAAGCCTGAGGGCTCCGGGCTCCTGGAGTTGTCAAACCAGGTGGGAAAGCCAGCTCACCTTCACCTCCCCCTGCGGCTGGGAGGAGAGGAATATCCCATGGCTGACTGTGCCAAGACGGTGACTGAGCCAGCCCTCCTGGCCCGGGGGCAGGGCAGGTGTCCCTCAGAGATAAGCCAATCCCTGGCTGCAGAGGAGGATCCCTGAGAAGCGTTGTTTAGGACAGAGGTAAATCACTTCTCCGCCAGTGCTGGGAGCCCCGCTGCTCCGCGGTGTGGCCCACCAGCTCCGCACATCCTGCAGAGGCCAAGAGCCCCACCGCAGCCCAGGGACAGGGCAGCATGAGCCGGCCCAGGCACATGGGCAAGATCCGGAAACGCCTGGAAGATGTCAAGAGCCAGTGGGTCCGGCCAGCCAGGGCTGACTTCAGCGACAACGAGAGTGCCCGGCTGGCCACCGATGCCCTCTTGGATGGGGGTCTCGAGGCCTACTGGCGGGCGCTCGGCCAGGAGGGCGAGGTGGACTTCTTGTCTTCGGTGGAGGCCCAGTACATCCAGGCCCAAGCCAAGGAGCCCCCCTGTGCCCCGGACCCCCCGGGAGGGGCCGAAGCAGGCTCTAAGGGACTCGACTCCTGCTCCGTGCAGTCGGGCACCTACTTCCCTGTGGCCTCGGAGGGCAGTGAGCCGGCCCTACTGCATACCTGGGCCTCAGCCGAGAAGCCCTATCTGAAGGAGAAGTCCAGCGCCACCGTGTACTTCCAGACGGACAAGCACAACAACATCAGAGACCTCATCCGCCGCTGCATCTCCCGGGCCAGCCAGGTAGCCATGGTGGGGACCCCGTCTCCTTGGCCGTGGGCAGGGGGATTGGGGGTTGATGCAGCAGGGAGGCGGGTGCGTCCTGCTCTCAGGGACAGAGTCCCGATGATTTCGGCCTAGGATGGATCGAGGCATGGCTCTTTTCCCTGCTCTAAACTACTCACTCCAGGTCGGGCGCGGTGGCTGAGGCCTGTAATCCTAGCACTTTGGGAGGCCAAGGCAGGAGGATCATTTGAGGTCAGGGGTTCAAGACCAGCATGAGCAAGAGTGAGACCGCTTCTCTACTAAAAAGAAAATTGCAAAAAATTAGCTGGGCAACTAAAAATAGAAAAATTAGCCGGGCATGGTGGTGCGCACCTGTAGTTCCAACTACCTGGGAGGCTGAGGCAGGAGGATTGCTTGAGCCCAGGAGTTTGAGGTTGCTGTGAGCTAGGCTGACGCCATGGCACTCTAGCCGGGGCAACGGAGTGAGACTCTGTCTCAAAATAAATAAATAAATAAAATAAATGAAAAATGAACTGCTCATTTCCTATTCCTGCTTGTCATAACCTGGATCCAGGCAGCACCATCCCTCACCAGAATCCTGGCACCTGCTTCCTGCCCGGCCTTGCTCTTCCATCTCCATCCCTGACCACCCAGCTCCTTTTCCTATGTGACAACTCTTGGTCCTTTCCCTGCTTACAGACTTCAGTGGCTCCCAAATGCCCGTGATGGGAAGAGCAAACTCCTTAGCCAGGCTTCCAACCTCTCTCGGTAGGGCTCACCTCCCGCCTCCGCCCACCCTCCTGAGTACCCTGCCGGTCCCGTTTCCAGGCCTTTGCAGGGGCAGTTCCCTCCCTCTGGCTACTGCCCTTGTCTCCCCCTGCTTTTCATTTGACTAATGCTGCTGCTGACTCCTGACTCAGGATACAGTATGAAGGCCTCTTTTTCAGGAAGCCTTTCCTGAACCCCCTAGGCCAGCTCAGGCAGCTGCCTCTGTGTTTCCAAATGAAGTTGAACCCCGCTGGGGCACAGGCTTCCCCCTGTCCTCTCAGACTCTGCTCAGACCTGTCTGCCCACAAATGACCCCATGGTACCTGAGCCCAGCCAGTGGCCAGGCAGCAGATGGGGTAGGCAGCAGAGAAGGTCTCTCCCTCCCAGAGTTTTTATGTTTTAATAAGTGTCTTTAAAAGAGGGCAGGCTGGGCTTGGTGGCTCACGCCTATAATCCTAGCACTCTGGGAGGCCGAGGCGGGTGGACGGCTCAAGGTCAAGGGTTCAAAACCAGCCTGAGCAAGAGCGAGACTCTGTCTCTACTAAAAATAGAAAGAAAATAATTGGCCAACTAATATATATAGAAAAAATTAGCTAGGCATGGTAGTGCATGCCTGTAGTCCCAGCTACTCGGGAGGCTGAGGCAGTAGGATCGCTTGAACCCAGGAGTTTGAGGTTACTGTGAGCTAGGCTGACGCCACGGCACTCACTCTAGCCTGGACAACAAAGTGAGACTCTGTCTCAAAAAAAAAAAAAAAAAAAAAGGAGGGAAAACGTGTCAAACCCTGAGCTTGGCTGATAGAATTCCAGGCACCACGTGAGGCTGGATCCCTTCTCCCAGCGCCCCCGAATGACCAGCCTTGAGTGGCTGCCTACTGCCAGCTGGGGAACGGGTACAGGGGCTCGTGCTCTGGGGTCTCATTCTACCCCTCTTCCCGCCCACCCTCCCTCCTGACGCTGCCCAGGACAGGGGCGAGAATGGACTCCAAGGAATTTATTGTCTGTAAAGATTCTCTCTCTGCCACTCAATGTATTTATTTTGTTACATTTAAAAGAACTTGCGTGAAAGAACACACCGATATTTAAGCTTATTTTTTGCTAGGATCCCAGTCTCATTACTGAATTCCCTCCCAAGTTCAATACTGTGTGAAATTTGAAGGTTACAGAAAAAGCCTCCAAGTATGTAGAGGTTGTGCAGGGTGGGGGAGGGAGGGAGCGGAGTTCTGGAAAACTGAGTGGAAGGTAAGGACGGGTGGAGCGTGGCTTTTAGTGTGGTCGGGCTGCTTGAGAGCGGTATGTCATGTTTCAGTGACAGGGCGGCATTAGCAACTGACAGATGGGTCAGGAAAGCAGCCAGGAGTGTCTGAGTTTCCTTGAGGCCGGGGCTGGCTGTGCCACCAGGGGCCTGCTCCAGAGGGTGCCTGCTCTGGTTCAGTGCTCTCTCCCCAGGGGTGGGGCCGATGGCGTTGGGGAAATTCTCAACCGCAGCTGCGCAGGGTGGGTGAGACTCCTGGAAGGAGGCCGGTGCGGGCGTGTGAGACACGGTCCCCTGGCAGAGGCCCTCTCCTCCCACCCCCACCCAGCAAGGTGGCGAGAGGCCTGCAGATGTCCTTTGACCAACATGGCACCTTATGAATTTAGGACAAGACTTAAAAATCTGAAGATTACACCCAAAAGTAAGAATTCCCAGCACTGAGTCCCTTTCACCGAGGCCCCGCTACTTCCTGTTGTCCTGGGCCACTGGGGTGTCACCTGTTCTGTTGCCCACCAGGTTCCTGCAGGCAGAGCTTGTGATATCCCCCAGTACACATGTGCACACACACACAAACACACACATACATGCACACATGCACACATGTGCACACATGCACACACAGGGCTCAGGGACGGCCTGCCGCTCCCACAGGCACGAAAGGGGAGCTGGATCCCAGCCAGGCTGTCAGGTAGGTGGGCAGAAAGGGGTGGAATAGGTTTGAACTCTCCATCTTGTAGGGCCTCAGCCCCAAGAGGAGGATAGAGGGGCACAAACTGCAGGAGTGGCCTGCCAGGTATTGTCTGGAGCAGGTCCCGCTGCCTAAGAAGCCGGAATTCTCCTTCCTTCCCTCCATGATCAAATGCCTTGATTGCACAAAGCCTAATTTGCAGGCCGGCCCTGCACCCAGCATGGCAGAGTGGACCAAGAGGCCTCCCTGCCTCCGGGGAGCTCCCTGCCAACTGCCTGTCCCTTCGGGGAGAGAAGAGGGGTCAGTGGGCATAGGCCTCAGGCTTGGGCGACCTTCAGTGCCTGAGAATGGAGGGAGGTGACCCAGGCAGGCTTCAGGGAGTTGAGTCTCAAGGCTGGGTAAGGGTTTGCTGGGCAGAGAAGGGAGAGAAAGGAATCCTAGGCCTAGGAAGGGTCAAATGCAAAGGTTAGGAGGTGTGAGAGGGCTTGTGTGTCCGGCAAAGGGTGGGACCAGAGCTTGGAGATACTGAATCTCCGGAGGGTGGTAAGGGGTCACGGTGACAAGGGTCACGCTGGCAGGCAGCAGCTGTGACACGGGGCCAGAGTGAGAGCAGCATTTCCCAGCGTGATGGAGGGACCCTGTCAGCGGCCAGTGAGGCCCTGCCATTGCTCGCCTCTTCTCTGGGCGAGGCAGCACCATCTCCAAAGGCCTCTCGCAAGCTGCCCACCCAGCAGACTGATGCAGAAGCAGCTAGGAGAGAGCAGGCTGCTTTCAGTGAAGGCAGACATCACAGCAACTTGCAAAAACGTAAAACGGTGCTGTTCTGCTCATTACCTTTTTGTTGTTTTGTAAAACAGAGTTCTTTTCCATTAAAACTGTTATTTTATGTTTACATGTAATGGGATTATTATTGATATTTTAAATAACTAATAAAGACCTATTTCAAAAAAATTTTCAGTTTTGATTTCTAATATGGAAAATATTTAATACCAAAATCTATAATCCACATCAACAAAAGCTCTTTGAGATCATCAATAATTTTTAAGAGTGGAAAGGGGTCCTGAGACCAAAAATCTGGGAAGTTTATCAGCAAGCCTGAGGCAGTGGAGAATTTGAAATGGAGATAAGACAGGATTGTACTCCCCGCAGGGAAACTGGGAACTGGAATTTTTGCTGTTTTTCTGGAATGTCCCCTTCTCTCCTTAGGCTGTATCTAATTATCCATTTTTTTAAAAAAAATCAAGCTTTTAAAGAATTAAAGTTAGTTTTATTCAGAAGTCTTACCAAGGCCTGTAGATGGAGGCCCCCAGCTGGGGAGCAGCCAGTTGGAGAGGTTCTGTCACCCGGGGATTTCAGCCACTGCCACGTACAGGCGGTGGAGGCTCGGTACGTGCAAGATCACATCAAGGTTTGTGTGCAAAAGCATGTCTGGTCACAGATCACGGAGGTATAACCACTAACCCCGTCAGATGGTACCTTATGTGTAGGAAAAGGCAAAGACTGGCGTTATTTATTTTTTAAGGAGAGTAGTGACTCCGACAAGAGACGTGGGGGCCACGTGCTCTGTCCTAGTAATAGTTTGTCTTCAAAGCACCCTTCCGGACAGCTGCGGGTGGTCAGAGTCAGAGACTCTGTGGAATTCTGCTGGCTGGCTGGCAGGCGCCCTGGGTTGGGGTCTGGGGCACACCTGCTGCTTCTAGACGTAGGGCTTTGGGCAAGTCATCTGCCCCTGATGAACGAGAATAAGGCTGACAGTCGGTGCTTACCAGAGTCACTGCCATTGTTACTCATATCTCAAAAGCAAGGGCGGGGGGGTGGGGTGCTGAGTGCCCCAAACAACTGTCCCAGCATGGGTGGTGGCCCCACTGGGACCCAAATCCCACTTCTCCTCCCACCCTCTGCCCTTCCAGCAGCAGCAGGGAGCGAGGGGTTCTCAGCCAGGGTATGAGGTCCTCCCAGAAACGCGCCCGTGTGGGGGTATCGTCCCTGGCTGGGCCCTCCATCTCACCGAAGCCCAGGACCCCCGGAGCAGCTTGCCAAGCTCTGCTTCCAGAGCTTCCTTCTCCAGCAAGGCGTCATGGAAAGTGCTTCCTTCTCCCTCTCAGCCAGCCCTACCCCGCCGTGCCTGTCCCTCTAAGTGACCTTATAAGACACAGCCCTCCTTACCCTGTTTCTTTCGTTTATGCCCATAGAGGAGTGGGCACTGATTTTAACCCTCTTCCATACCTGCATTAAAACAACACTCTTGGCCAGGTGCAGTGGCTCACACCCATAATCCCAGCACTCTGAGAGGCTGAGGTGGGAGGATCTCTTGAACTCAGGAGTTCGAGACCAGCCTGAACAAGAGTGAGACCCTGTCTACACCAAAAATAGAAAAAATTAGCCAGGTGTGGTGGTGCGTGCCTTTAGCCCCAGCTACTCAGGAGGCTGAAGCAGGAGGATGGCTTGAGCCCAGGAGTCTGAGGTTGCAGTGAGCTATCCTGACACCACTGCATTCTAGCCAGGTAGACAAAGCAAAACTCTGTTTGAAAAACAAACAAAAAAACTCTTGCATTGCATTATTCTAACATTACTCACATTTACTCATAAACAATGCATGTAAAATGATAGTCATATTTTTACCATATATTAAAATCA
Source organism: Mirza zaza (assembly GCA_008750895.1). NCBI lineage: Eukaryota > Metazoa > Chordata > Mammalia > Primates > Cheirogaleidae > Mirza > Mirza zaza. The sequence continues at coordinate 70,237 of VSMD01059501.1, forward strand.
CCAACTTTACTTTAGTACTGTGCTTTTATTTCTATTATCTGGGCTATCATTAGACCCATCTTTCATGAGAGCTAATGCTCCATTATTGTGCAGTGTTTTACGGATAAAGAAACTGAGGCCCAGAGGCGATAAGTGAGTTGTCTAAAGACGCTCAACTAGTTAGCAGCAGCACCTGCGCTAGAGCCGAAGTTCCCTAACTCCTAATAGCCGCTTTTCCTAGGGACTTCGTGCTACCCCCTGTAGTAGTTTTCTAGGGCTACCGTAAAGAGTTGCCACACATCTCGTGCATTAAAACAATAGAAATTGATTTTTTCACAGTACTGGAGGCCAGAAGTCCAAAATCAAGATGTCATTTGGGGCCGGGCACGGTGGCTCACGCCTGTAATCCTAACACTCTGGGAGGCTGAGGCGGGTGGATTGCTCAAGGTCAGGAGTTCGAAACCAGCCTGAGCAAGAGCGAGACCCCATCTCTACTATAAATAAAAAGAAATTAATTGGCCAACTAATATATATAGAAAAAATTAGCCGGGCATGGTGGCGCATGCCTGTAGTCCCAGCTACTTGGGAGGCTGAGGCAGCAGGATTGCTTGAGTCCAGGAGTTGGAGGTTGCTGTGAGCTAGGCTGACGCCACGGCACTCACTCTAGCCTGGGCAACGAAGTGAGACTCTGTCTCAAAAAGAAAGATGTCATTAGGGCCGTGCCCACTGTGAAGCCTTGAGCAGAGGAGGCTTCCTGGCCTCCCAGCTGTGGGTGGCTCCAGGCATTTCGTGGCTTGAGGCTGCATCATTCCAGTCTCTGCCTCAGCCCCGGCATGGCTTTCTCCTCTTCTCCCTGTGTCTCTCTTCTGGTGTCTCTTATAAGGACACTTGTCATCGGATTCAGGGCCCCCTGGATAGTCCAGGATAATCTCATCTTGAGATCCTTTATTTAATTATATTTGCAAAGACAATTTTTCCAAAGTCACAGCCACAGGGGCTGGTGGTTAGCATGTGACATATCTTTTGAGGGGACATTGTTCAACCTGCTACACCCTCTAAAACAGCACACGCAGGCAGGGGACTGAAAAAGAGTGGTCCACACCAGTCACTGGGCTCCAGCTAATCCAGCGAGGAGACAAAGCCACCAGGAAGCAAATCAGATAAACCTAGACATTGTGAGCCTGTGTTTCCCAGCATCCGTTAAATCAGGATGCCAGGGTATTTCCATAGCTGCCCCCTTTCTGTTCAATCGTCTCAGGGAAACAGTGACTCATTGGCACAGAGCTGGAAGTATTTACTGACCTACTGGGGAGGGAGGGAATTGTCTCTTTTTGTCAATACCTTTCAGCAGAGACAGAAGGCCTTGGCTGTTTTCAGTGCCATTAGGTTAAATGTGTGCAGACGCTTAGTTGTGTGATAACAGGGCTGTGGTTCTAATGGATCGCTGCCTCATTATTAGAACATCCTTCCGACTCCTGCCCCAGGTGAGCAATTTCTCAGCAGTTCCTCCCCTGTCCAGCCACCCACACCAACTGAGCAGCGCCAAGTAGGTACCCGTCATCTCCTTGGCCTGCCAGCGACTCATTCTTCTTCCTCCTGTTACTTCCCGGATGGTGATGGTTTAAAAAGTATATCATAATTACTAGAAAGATGATAGGAAATTATTATTACAGGTAACGTTGAAGAAAGAAAATGGCCATAGTCCCCCATCCTAACATGACTGCTAGTTTTTGCTTTGGGCTTATCTACTGCATTAGAATGTTTTGATCAACAATGGACCATATATATATACTGTGGGACAGTGGTCCCATGAGATTATAATATTGTATTTTTACTGTACCTTTTCTATGTTTACATATGTTTAGATACACAAATACCACTGTGGTACAGTTGCCTACAGTATTCAGTACAGTAACACGCTGTACGGGTTTGTAGTGTAGGGGAAATAGGCTATACCATATAGCCTAGGTGTGCAGTAAGCTGTACCAGCTGGGTTTGTGTAAGCACACTCTAGGATGCTCACACAATGATGACACTGCCTAACGAGATGCATTTCTCAGAACGTATCCCCATCATTTAGTGGTGCATGCCTGTACCTGCAGTCACAGATTCACTTACTGGCAGTCACAGTGGACACTCTACCATTTTGTGTTGCTTTTTTTTTTCCTACTTGATTCATTGTTAACACACATTTTTGAGCCCTTATTATACTGCAGGTTTTACTTCAAGCCACAAACATTTGACTGTGTCTTATGGCTTCTACATAATGATTATACTTAGCATTTTTAATGGCTGCCTAATTATCTGCTTGTCAATATATCACAATTTAGGGGTTAGAAAAGACTCTTGACTGAGTGACAGAAAGTAAATCCAAACAAGCTTAAGGAGAGCACCACTCATTGATATCCACAGTAGAAAAGTCAAGGGTGGAACTGGCTTCAGACATGAGTGGAACCAGGTGTCCAAATGATGGGACTGGCTTCATTTTCAGGCCTGCTCTCCCAAAGACGTAGCAAGATGGTTGTCAGCAGCCACAGCTTACTGCCAGCCAAGCAACCTAGTGGAAAGAATGTCTCCTTTTCCCAAGAGTCCCTGCAAGTGCTGGGCTGATTCTCATTAGAATAACTTAGATCATGTGACCACTCCTGGACCAATCTCTGTGGCCATCAGGTGATGCTATGCTCTCATTTGGTCACATGCTTTCCCCACATCCAATCAGAGGACAGCAGTAGAGCCATCCAAACCATGTGGGTGGTGGAGGAGAGAGGTTTCTTTAAGAGGCAGATTGGGATGCTGTCGGCAGAGGGGAGGAGCTGATGCTTGGCCGGCAGGAGCACAGAAGTTTCTACCTTTTGCTGGACGTCGAGGACTCCCCTCCCCAATTTCTGCTCTGACAGATGATGCAGTAGCTGTTAGGGGAGTGGACCCCTTTCCCCATCCTGCTGGAGCAGCTGGCTCTAGTCTAGTTCATGTGTGTCTCCTCCACGGGGGAGGCAAGGATTCCATGGCTTAAAAACAGTTGAAAACCGGTGGCCATAGATGCCTTCTAGCTCCAAGCGGCTGAGAACACATGACCTTAAATGTATTCCTCTCCTCTGAACCTGCCCAGATGCCTGTGCTTGGTTTTCTCCCCTCTTTCTAGCCTTTCTCCCTTCGTCTTCCACATTCCTTTCTCCAACAATAGGCATAGGAGCCAAAGGACACGTGGTGGGGCTACAGAGGTGGGGTCAGGATAGGGGCAGGGGCCTCCCTGCCCTTCCTTGAACCCTGCCCAGTCAGACCCTCCCCCACCCGGTCCCCTCTGGCCCAGCAGCAACCGGAACAGCCTCCCGGGTTCACTGGGACTTAAGTTTGGCTGAAACCAGTTAGCACTTGACCCTGACTTCTCTGGTAACTGAGCCCTCTGCCCTGGCCCAGGTCCTGGTCATCCTGATGGATGTGTTCACGGATGTGGAGATCTTCTGTGACCTCCTAGAAGCAGCCAACAAGCGCGGGGTGTTCGTCTGTGTGCTCCTCGACCAGGGCGGTGTGAAGCTCTTCCAGGAGATGTGTGATAAAGTCCAGATCTCTGACAGCCATCTCAAGGTAGGCAACCCACTGAGAGTCCCAAGGGTTCTTGGGTTAGTCCAAGGAGGACAGGCTGTGCTGTGGTAACAAATGTCCTCCCCAGCCCTGGTCTCGGTGCCTTAACACAATAAAGGCTTATTTCTCCTAGCACTCTGGGAGACCGAGGCGGGCGGATTGCTCGAGGCCAGAAGTTCGAAACTAGCCTGAGCAAGAGCGAGACCCTGTCTCTACTATAAATAGAAAGAAATTAATTGGCCAACTAATACATATAGAAAAAATTGGCCGGGCATGGTGGCGCATGCCTGTAGTCCCAGCTACTTGGGAGGCTGAGGCAGAAGAATCACTTGAGCCCAGGAGTTTGAGGTTGCTGTGAGCTAGCAGCCTAGCAACCACGGCACTCACTCTAGTCTGGACAACAAAGCGAGACTCTGTCTCAAAAAAAAGGCTCATTTCTTGATCAAAGTTATATGTAAGTCAGACGGCCCTCCTCCATCTCACAACTACACCGCAATGAATACATGGCCTCCAAGATAGCAGTACAGGGAAACTGAGGGCTAGAGGACTCTGCGGGTGTTTCTAGGGTCAGATCTGGATGAGATTTTCACCACTTCTGCTCGTAACCCACTGACCCCATGGTGCAGGGGGAAGTGTAAAGGGGTCATGGCTGTCACATACTCCTCGTCTCAGCTGGGGAAGCCCAGGGCAGGCAACCTCCAGGACCCACTGAATACTTGTTTAGAACTCCCTGGCCCCAACAGGGATTTGATTATCTTGAGCTTAATCGAACCTCCTGCTTCTCTCTCCTGGCAGGGAGAAAAGAAACCCAGAGATAAGAGTTCAGTTAGTCGCACAAATTTGAGTGCAGCCAATTGAAGGTCAAATGTGAAACCACTCATAGCCTTCATGAAGAGGCCCAGCTGAGCAGCTGGTGGGTGGCCCTCAGGGTTCCTTTGATGAGTCCTCTCTAGCTCAGGCGAGTCGGCCTCTGGGAGAACCTCCCAGATGAGAGTGAAGCCTCCTCTATCTCCCTTCCCTTCTGCACCGACCGATATAGCTGAGCTCAGGGCTCCCTTTTGGCACCACAGGCCTCAGGACTGCTTGACGTTACTTGGATTATAGCTCCTTGGCACAAGGCCATGGAAGCAGGCCAAGCGATTCAGCACTAGGCTTGCTTTCATAGCCTGGGCAGTCACACCTGATAGTCCTGTGCCCAGGACAGTGGGATGTGTCCCTTCCTCCTGAGATGACACAGAGCTATGGAGAGGCCAGGAATAGCCTGACCAGCCACAGGCAGTCGTTTGTGGAACCCCGGCAGTTTCCACCTCCCTCAGCCTTCACCCTAAGAGAAACTCACACTTCACCTGCCCTTTCATTTCTCCAGCCCTCCACGGTGCTGCACGGGAGGCAGGGGACAAACAGAGCCATGATTTGGGTTGTGGACACACCTTTTCATAAGGCAATCTAGGGTCCATTGGGACTTCCACAAAGCCACCCTCTCTGGCTACACTGGGCCTTCTCTCTGACAAGGTTGGGGCCAGGGACTCATGTCACTGAAGCCACTTACAAGGCAGAGCTGAGCTTGCCTCCAAGTAACTGCCAGACCTCTTGTGGTCCGTGGAAGCCTAGACTAGGGGCTCCACAGGCATCAGGCCCCTGCCTTTCTTTTATTTGCTGCACGTTTGAATTCTACTCCCTTCCCTTTGTATTCATTGCCAGCTGATGCCAGGACAATGAAGAAAATGTAGACAATTCAGCCAAGAAGAAATTAAAATGAGAGCCAAGTACAGTGGCACGTGCCTATAGTCTCAGCTACTTGGGAGACTGAGGCAGATGGGTGGTTTGAGCCCAGGAGTTGGAGGCTGCAATGAACTATGGCAATGCCATTGCACTCCAGCCTGGGCAACAGAGCAAGACTCTAGCTTGAAAAACAAAAATTTCTTTTTTTTTTTTTTCGAGACAGAGTCTCGCTCTGTTGCCTTGGGTCAGAGTGCCATGGCATCAGCCTAGCTCACAGCAACCTCAAACTCCTGGGCTCAAGAGATCCTCCTGCCTCAGCATCTCGAGTAGCTGGGACTAAAGGCATGCACCACCATGCCTGGCTAATTTTTTCTATATATTTTTAGTTGTCCAGCTAATTTCTTTCTATTTTTGGTAGAGATGGGGTCTCGCTCTTGCTCAGGCTGGTCTCGAACTTCTGATCTCGAGTGATCCTTCTGCCTCGGCCTCCCAGAGTGCTAGGATTACAGCATGAGCCACCATATCCGGCCTAAAAACAAAAACGTTTAAATGACCCATAATCCCACCAACCAGAGATAACACATGTTTATATTTTGGTGAACATTCTTTCGGACTTTTTCCTATGCAAATTGTCTTAGCCCATTCGAGCTGCTATAACAGAAACCATAAACTGAATGGCTTATAAAAAGTAGAAATTTATTCCTCACAGTTCTGGAGGCTGGGAAGTCCAAGATCAAGGTACTGGCAGATTTGGTGTCTGGTGAGGGCCCACTTCCTGGTTCATAAATGGCATCTTCTCCCTGTGTCCTCACATAGAGAAGAAATGAGACAGCTCTCTTGGACCTCCTTTATAAGAGCACTAACCCCATTAGTGAAGGCACCACCTCCATGACCCGAGTACCTCCCAAAAGCCCCACCTCCTTACACCACACATTGGGGATTAGGTTTGAACATAGAATTGGGGGCATAAACATTCAGTCTATAGCCCAAATATATATCTAGAAACACATAATTAGTAAGTGACACTTTGACTTTCCTTCTGACAGAACATTTGCATCCGGAGCGTGGAAGGAGAGGTGTACTGTGCCAAATCAGGCAGGAAATTCGCCGGCCAAATCCGGGAGAAGTTTATCATCTCAGACTGGAGATTCGTCCTGTCTGGATCGTACAGGTGAGCGCTGGGTTCATCTCCTGCCTAGGCTTCATGGAGACCAAGGGCTGAGCCAGGTGCAGACCAGCCCCTGCTACTCAGACACACACACCACCAGCAGCTCCAGCGCTGCGCCCTTTCTGCCCACACTGGGGGCTTCACCTACATGGGGTGGGAGGTAAATCCTGGCCCCTTTCTGGGAGGAATCCAGAGTAGAGAGGCATTTCCAAGTGCTTCAGTTTCCCTTGATATTACAATGGGACGTAGAATCCTCTCTTTCCCTCTTCTGATATCTTAGATGTGGTTATAAAGTGATGCAATTTGTTTAGTTGTGTATGGGCATGCCCCATTTTATTTTTAAATGTTATTACTTGAATATAAATTTATAGAAATGCATTAATTCACATACCACACAATTCATCAATTTAAATTGTGCAATTCAATGGTTTTTAGTATAATTCACAGAGTTGCACAATCTTCATTACAGTCTATTTTAGAACATTGTCACCACCACACTGAGAAACTCCACACCCACTAGCAGTCACTCCCCAGTCCCCATCAGCACTCCCTAGCCCTAGGCAACCACTAATCCACTTTCTGTCTCTATAGGCTTGCCAATTCTAGACATTTCATATGAATAGAATCATATAATATGTGGTCTTCTGTGACTGGCTTCTTTCACTTAGCAAAATGTTTTCAAGGTTCACATCACGGTATGTGATGGACATTTGGGTTGTTTCCACTTTTTGGCCTTTATGAATAATGCTTCTATGAACACTCTTGTACAACTCTTTGTATGGACATAGGTTTCCAATTCTTTTATATATATGCCTAGCTGTGGAATTGGCAAGTGATATGATAATTCCTCTGTTTAGCCTTTTGAGAAACTGCCGGATTTTTATTCCAAAGTAGCTATACCATTTTTATATTTCTATTAACAATGTATGAGTGTTCCAATTTGTCTGATGCTAGGCAACACTTATTATTGTTTGTCTTTTTGATTATGATCATCACGGGGGTGTGAAGTGGTATCTCATTGTAGTTTTGATTCGCATTTCCCTGATGGCCCAGGATGTTGAGGTTTGTGCTTGTTGGGCCTTTGCATGTCTTCTTTGGAGAAAAGTCCATTCAGATTCAGTCTGCTTTTAGGCAGTCACACAAAGGCTCCTACATCCAAATGACCAAGCATCCACTTATCTGACAATGCTGCCTTGCTTGAGTCTCTGAGACTTGACTTCAGAGCTTACAGAAGATTCTTTTAAATGTTCTTAGTGGCAGCATTGGGGAAGCAGATTTGCTAGTGGGTTTTGGAGAGGGATGAAATGAGAGAGCAATTGGGGAAGGAAGGAACAGCCTAGGTCATTTGGGAACATTATGTTTAGGCAGGTGATGCGTGTGGCAGAGAGAGCAGAGGAGACAACTTGTTGCGTCTCATCTCACTCCTCATGCAAACATGTAACAGTGGCTGATGAAATATGTGCACAGAGACAACGCTGGGATAAACTGGGGGTGGGAGGCAGGCTTCCAGTGAGCAAACAGGGAATCCGGGTACACTTAAATATGCCCTCTTCCCCCAGGGAGCAGGAGCCTGAGGTGCTGTTATAAGCCACATAGAGGCAACTGCAAAGTCTCTAGCCAGGGACAGATAAGCATAAAGGGAAAGAGAGAAAGGGAAAAAAAAACCCTTACATTTAAAATGTGCCATCTTTCTTTAACTACAATTAATGCCTTTTAGCTTAAACCCTACTTCTTATGATATTAATACTGCTGCCCCCAGTTTTCCTTTGGATTATTATATTTGCACAGTGTCTTAGTCCATTTGGGCTGCTCTATAAACTGGGTAGCTTATAAACAACAGGAATGTACTACTCACAGTTCTGGAGGCTGGGAAGTCCAAGATCAAGGAGCCTCAGATTCGCTATCTGGCAAGGGCCCCCTTCCTGGTTCACAGACCACTGACTCTTTATTGTCCTCACAGTGAAAGTGTGTCTACACCACTTCATGGCAAAAGGGACGAGAGAGCTCACTGAGAACTCTTTCATAAGGGCACTAACCCCATTCATGAGGGCTAATGGGGGGGGGAGTGGGGCCTAATCACCTCCCAGTGGCCCCTCCTCTTAATACCATCACATTGGGGATTAGGACTTCAGCATAGGAATCTAAGGGGGACAAAAAATATTCAGTCTATAGCATAGAGCATATCTCTTTTTTCCCCATCCCATTATTTTCAGGCTTTCTGTTAAATTTTGTTTTAGGTGTGTCTCTTATAAATAGCATGTCATTAGAATTTTAAAAATATAAATTAGTAATCTGTCTTATCATAGATAGGTATCATCTATTTACGGTTATTTGTGATTACTGATATATTTGGACTTATTTCTAATATCTTATTTGTATGTTGGCTTTGCTTTTCTTTTTCCCTTTTGTGATTTCAGTTGATGGATAGGTTTTCATATTTTTGTACATAGCTCCTTTATTCTCTGCTCACTATGAAGCTTAATAGACTATATTTTTACTCTCTTCTTCTAATGGCTAACCTCAGTTTTTAAAAATACTTTACATATTTTCCAAACAAAGTCTAAAATTATACAATATTTCTCCTTTCTTCCCAAATACAACAAAAACCTTTGTGCATTGTTTTTGAAATTTTGGTTCCTATTAAATTGGTCAATGCTGTTTCTTTTTATGGCACAGAAAACCTGCTCACACTGCCTAAGTAAAAGGGTTGGAGGTGTTGAAAGGCTGTAGCAGTAAATCTCAGGCACATCTGAGAGCAGGACACAAGGGACTGCCAGCCCTCACCTAGCCTGGGAAAAGTTGGGGTGAAAGCTGCTCACTCTGGCTCTTATGGGACCACAGGCCTGTGCTTTAGCTTCTTTTTCTGGTTCTCTTTCCTCATGAACTGTGTGAGCTCAACCTGTCCTCACTCCAGAAGCTTTGGGCCTTCCAGCGCAGCCCCCACCATCACCCCTGTTCCTCTCGTTTTGTTGGCCCAGATCACAGACCAATGGCTGAGCTTCCTCTAAGTCAGGTGTCCACCCCTGAGCCAATAACCTGTGGCTGGGCTGGGGGTGGGACAGATGGGAACTTGTCGTATGGCAAAAACATGGCCGCCCTTCACCTGGGCCTCGCGCGGGGCAAGCTTTCCGAGAAGGCTCTCTAAAATATGTCTACAACAGGCCATTTTCTCCCCAAACTTTTTAGCATTTGGAGGTAGGGAAACAAGGCCCATGCTATGGAAAAGAGAATGTGGTTTAGGAGGCCCATCGAGTGCAGGTCACGCCCTCCTGCTCAGCGCGTCCTCAGGTCTGAAGTGCCCCTCGTAGCACTGAGGGTCCCCATGGAAACGGCCTCATCACAGCTCAGGCCAGACAGATTCACCAGAGGTGGCCTGAAGGTGGAAGGGACATGGCCTCGGCAAAGACAACAGAGAGTCCTGGGCTTATGTCCAGCTCATCACTTACCGAACCACGAAGACGCTTCAGCCGCCTCAGGCCTCATTTTCCTCACCTGTAAAATGGGTGTACCAATACCTCTCCTCACAGGCTATTGTAAGGCTCAATGACACAAAGTTGGAAAAACATGTGGCATGGCTCCTGGCACACAGTAGTTGCTGTTAGTGGGTCAGCACCTTGGCAAGGACCCGAGGTGGGGGGACCTGGGACAGATGAGATCTTAGGGGGTGAGGGCCGAGAAGATCGTGGTCCTGAGGGTTGCCAGGCAGAGCAGGCCAGGGGCTGCCACGTGGGCTGGGGAGGCGAGGGTGACGCAGTTCGTAGGGGGATGTGAGGGCCCCGAGAAGATGGGAGGGCACCAAGACAGCCTTCCCTCACTTCAGAATTGCCAGGGCTTACTCAGTTGTCACAGAGTGTCTTGTGGCCGCGAACTGCCAACTCCCAGCCCTTCTCCACCTCTAGCCGGTGGGTTCTCTGTAAGAAGCGTCTCTGAATTCTACCCATGAGACCTAAGGCCGGGGCCAGAGGGACTAGAAGTGGCAGAGCCTGGCCCAGAATTTAGACAACATAAGTTTAGTTCCCAGCTCTGCAGCTGCCTGCTGGGTGACCTTGAGCAAGTCACTGCCCGTCTCTGTTCGTTCATTCAGTCAAAAGCTATTTAGAGAGCCCGCTAGATCCACGCCAGGCATGTTCCAGGGCTGGGGATGCCCTGGAGCTCCCACTCAAGCCAGGGACGGAAACGACAGTCAGACCGACAGAAAAGGAAGGATGCAGAGAGGGACTGATGCACGTACAGAGAAACAAATCCGAGCAGAAGGACCTGACGGGTGGGCTCTAGCTCCTCCTTGCCTCTCCTCACCTGTCTCTGGGCCTTGTCTTCCTCCGCTGTGCAGTGAGGACCTGCTGCCCCCACCTTGGACTGCAGTCTGTGCCTCGGCTGTTGGCCCAGCGCCGAGGAGCCAAGCCCAGAGCGAGGGGCCGCCCTCACTGAGGAATTCTCTCTCAGACTTTTCTTTATTATTATAGAGAAATTCACATCACATAAAATTAACCATTTTAAAATGCACATTCACAATGTGGTGCCACCATCACCACTATCTAATTCCAAAATATTTTCCCTACCCCAAAAGGAAACCCCATGTCCCTCCCTCCCCACCCCCGAGCAACCACTATCTGCTTTCTCTATGGATTTACCTATTCAGGGTGTTTCATACAAATGGAGTCATACAATACGTGGCATTTTGTGGCTGGCTTCTTTCACTTAACATAATGTTTTGAGGTTCATCCAAGCTGTAGCATGTATCAGCGTGTCACCCCTTTTTATGGCTGAGCAATATTCCATTGAATGGATGTACCACAGTTAACCCCCAAATAATTGAAAGGGTCAGATTCTAGTTTAAAAAGAGTGTATTCAAGTACGAAGTTTGAGGATGGCTGCCTGGGAAGTGCTGATTCTAAAACCTGGAAGTCTGTGTTCCAGAAGTATGAAAGTTTGGGATTGTATATGTAGACAAAGTTCAGGGAAGCTTAACAGAATTTCAACATCTTCCTATAGAAGGCTTACTGCATAGTCACAATGATCTGATTAGTTGGTGTGGTCTTTTTCTTTCAGGAAAGGTATAGTTAACATTCCACACTGAAGACATAAGAGTCACCTGGTCTCAGGTACAGGACAACAAAGAAGGCAGTTAATCTATGACAAAGATCAGTGACTGGAAGGGGAGCAGCTCTGGTATCTCCTAGTTGTTTACAGAACAAGAGGAAGAGAGTTAATCTATTATTTAAAAAGCATTCTTTTCTGGAAGGCAATTTAAAAAAAAAGAAAAACAAAACAAAAAAATAAGAAGCAGAAGTTGCTAACATGCTACCCAACTCAGTCTCCAGGGCTTAACTTCCTGCTAGGCATGTACATTTAGAGGATCTTCAAATTGTATTTTCTTTTACAAAATTTGTTTATCTGTTCATCCATTGGTAGACATTGGTTTGTTTCCCCATTCTGGCATTTGTGAATATCAGCTGAGGAATTCTTCTACAGCTCTTGAAACCCCATTCCTAGGGGCATATTCTCCTCAACAAGCTCATGCATTGCCTTACTAGAGGGAAGGAGGAAGTTGAGCAAGGGCTGGAAGTTACCAGAACCTGGGAAAGAAATCCAAGAACAGGTGCAGCCTGAGCTCTCTCCTCCAGTAACCTGAAAACATGACTCACTTCAAAATGAGCTGAACTTCAATAAATCAATCAAAGTTTGGATGGTTTTTATTTTCTTTTTCTTTCTTGTTTTTTTTTTATTATTTCAGCAAAAGTTTGGATGTTTTTTAAAAAAACATTTTCTTGCCCAGAAACTCTTATGTATAAGGCCTTGCCCCAAAGTTAAAGATTAGGCAGTTACGCCAAGAAATTTTGACCACTCCCAGAACCCCAAACTGCATCTCACACAACTGTGGGGGGGTTAGCACTGTGGAAAGAAAGAGGAGGCCTGGAACACTGTCGGAAACACAGCCGTGTGGAAGCAGAGATGGAAAGATAAAAGGCTGAGAAACAAGTTCCTGTTATCCGTGTGCATAATGAAAACTGAGGAAGGAGCTTAAGCCACTGGGAGTGATTCTGAGCATTTCAGGGAGATCAGGACTGGCCCTGCGCTGGGAGGGGTGGCTTCTTCATCCTGCTGCAGAATTGGTCTCAGGCGCTGGGCAGGTTCAGCTGAAACCCATTCCCAAGATAAGTTTCCTGTTAGCATCCTAAGGAAAACAGGTTCTCTATGTTTATCTTCAGTTTCTCGAAATGTGAATCGTTCCACTGTCTCATCCCCAAATTGGTATCATTTCACCTTTGAACAAAGAAAAATATCTTATACGTTATGGTTTCCCTCAAAAGAATAAGAATTTGAACTTGTTAGTTCATAACCAACTCTTAATAGCGGTGTATGCACCATCTCTCTGGGCCTGTTTCCTCATTAGAGCAACATGGAAAATCGTAATATGTATGCTCTAAGGTGGTTGTGAGAATTAAGTAAAACAGCAAGTGCAAATGCTTAGCTGCCTGACATATGGGATGCACTCAAATATGTTACCTAAGAGTGTACTGTTGTCTAAGACATTGGCGTTACTTATACTGTCAATTTTATTTTGATAATTATATCCCAAGCAGGGTCTATTTGAAAAGGACTAGGGAGTTTTACTAAGTGGGCTGGTTTGAGTTCCCTGTTACTAGTGTTCTTACGTTTAATAAACATTAATCTGCTGTGTAAAGTGATTAAGATCACTTTCCAGTGGGTTCCCGTAAATTCCAAAAGAACTGTTGTTATTATTCTAAGCATACTAATTTTACTATACTTATATTACACTTTATTATACTTACATTATTCCAGTAGGTAAGGGCTCTTGGTGTGTTCTTTTCCTCCTGCAGAGTTTGTTAGAGGGAAAGTGCTAAAGAAACACACCCCCACCTCACCGCCCCCCCCTCTAGTGGAGAAGCCAGCAGAGAAGTTGGAAGCCATTTCCATGGAAGGTAGAGGGTGTAGAGTTAGTCTCTCCCTGTCCAATGGGAGCCATTGGGGAATTGAAACAAAATCCCCTCCCAGCCCAGAAAACCTCTCTATGGAAGTAGAAGAACAAGAAAACAATTGTATAATTGAATAAAAATTAGACCAAAAGGTGCTGCCTCACAAGCAACCCACTACAGAGGTTGTAAAGACAGAATGAAATGTCACTTTTTTTTTTTTTTTTTTTTTGAGACAGTCTCACTTTGTTGCCCAGGCTAGAGTGAGTGCCATGGTGTCAGCCTAGCTCACAGCAACCTCAAACTCCTGGGCTCAAGCAATCCTGCTGCCTCAGCCTCCCAAGTAGCTGGGACCACAGGCATGTGCCACCATGCCCGGCTAATTTTTTCTATATATATTAGTTGGCCAATTAATTTCTTTCTATTTATAGTAGAGATGGGGTCTCGCTCTTGCTCAGGCTGGTCTCGAACTCCTGAGCTCAAATGATCCGCCCACCTCGG
>VSMD01059503.1:0-12478 GCA_008750895.1 Mirza zaza
TTTGAGACAGAGTCTCACTTTATTGCCCAGTCTAGAGTGAGTGCCGTGGCATCAGCCTAGCTCACAGCAACCTCAAACTCCTGGGCTCAAGCAATCCTGCTGCCTCAGCCTCCCAAGTAGCTGGGACTACAGGCATGTGCCACCATGCCCGGCTAATTTTTTCTATATATATTAGTTGGCCAATTAATTTCTTTCTATTTATAGTAGAGATGGGGTCTCGCTCTTGCTCAGGCTGGTCTCGAACTCCTGAGCTCAAACGATCCGCCCACCTCGGCCTCCCAGAGAGCTAGGATTACAGGCTTGAGCCACCGCGCCCGGCCTTACCTGATTTTTCAAAGCCACAGTTTCTTATCTGTGTAATGAGAAAACATCAATCTCATGGAACTGTGAAGATTAATTAATTAGTACATCACGTGATACACTGTGTGCTCACTAAATGAAATCTATTGTATGAGATCATGCTCCTCTGAATAAATGTCTCAGCATTCAAGAACTTTTTCCTTAACATCATTTTTCTATTTTTTTAATTACTAGCATTAAAAATGCCTTTTATTCCATTGCAAATAATGACTACTTTTGCCACTTATTAAACTATGCTTTAAGAACTAGCTTTAGAACCTATGAAAAAAGCAGTGTTTTACCCAGCATTTCCAATTCATGGATATTCCATGGGCTCATATCATTTTTTTTTTTTTGAGACAGAGTTTCACTTTCTTGCCCAGTCTAGAGTGAGTGCCGTGGCGTCAGCCTAGCTCACAGCAACCTCAAACTCCTAGGCTCAAGCAATCCTGCTGCCTCAGCCTCCCAAGTAGCTGGGACTACAGGCATGTGCCACCATGCCCGGCTAATTTTTTCTATATATATTTTAGTTGGCCAATTAATTTCTTTCTGTTTATAGTAGAGATGGGGTCTCGCTCTTGCTCAGGCTGGTCTCGAACTCCTGAGCTCAAACAATCCGCCCACCTCGGCCTCCCAAAGAGCTAGGGTTACAGGCTTGAGCCACTGCGCCCGGCCGGGCTCACATCATTAAATTCAATATTGATGTCTAGTTCAATTTCTGTATTTTTGAACATTTAATAAAATAATTACCTAAAATATTCTCCTTTAAAAACAGAATTGTTTGAGAGTATACAAGAATTTAATCTACTGAACATGTGGAAATTAGGAAACCGGCTCATGATATAGTCATTCAATTGTTATAACTTCATTTGAACACTGAATATCACAGTAGTTTTAAAGTATTTTTATTCTTATATGAACTGTTAAAGATAAGAAACATAAGTTACGCTTATGATGAAATAAGAGTAAATAAGCACATTTATCTCATCGGGATTTTTAAAGATACATCAAGGTATCTCAGTATTTTTTAAGTGTTAAAAATAAGAGGCTGGGCGCGGTGGCTCACGCCTGTAATCCTAGCACTCTGGGAGGCCAAGGCGGGCAGATTGCTCAAGGTCAGGAGTTCAAAACCAGCCTGAGCAAGAGCAAGACCCCATTTCTACTATAAATAGAAAGAAATTAATTGGCCAACTAATATATACAGAGAAAAAATTAGCCAGACATGGTGGCACATGCCTGTAGTCCCAGCTACTCAGGAGGCTAAGGCAGGAGGATCACTTGCGCCCAGAAAACTGAGGTTTGCTGTGAGCTAGGCTGACGCCACAGCACTCACTCTAGCCTGGGCAACAAAGTGAGACTCTGTCTCAAAAAAAAGAAAAGAAAAAAAGAAATATGGTGATAGTTATATCAAATTTGGATTTTCATTTATTGGACTATACACACTTCCAAGGTTTTAATTGGGGAGACAGGCTTGCAAGTAGCAGCCTGGAACGCTTCTTTTTGTCATTTACAAACAAAGTAGAACAATCATAAAAACCTGTTGATTTTTTTAGCCAGACACACCTGTAGTCCCTGCTACTCAGATAGTTGAGACAGGAGGTTGCATGAGCCCAGGAGTTTGAGGTTGCACTGAGCTATGATCATGGAACTGTACTCTAGCCCAGGCAGAAGAGAGAGACCCTGTCTCAAAAAAAAAAAAAAAAAAAAAAAAAGCAAATAAACCAAAAACTTGTTGATTTTTGTAAGTAAAAAAATACAAGAGTTACAAATTCAAGTTTTAGAAAAGTCAGTCCTTGTCTATTTTGATATCATAAACATAGTTTCAATCTACATTTTTATATCCATTTAAAAATGTGACAAATGTTTTATCTTATGTTAATGTGTCATTTGTTAAACAGAAAAAGCGTAAAATTTGTTTAAATGTATTTTGTTTAATGCGTTATTAAATGAACTACATGTATAATTTAAAAATAAAATATATTCTACTTAAAATTGTGGCTGGGCGCAGTGGCTTGTGCCTATGGTCCTAGCACTCTTGGAGGCTGAGGTGGGTGGATCGCTCAAGGTCAGGAGTTCGAGACCAGCCTGAGCAAGAGCGAGACCCCGTCTCTACTAAAAATAGAAAGTAATTAATTGGCAAACTAAAAATATGTAGAAAAAATTAGCCGGGCATGGTGGTGCATGCCTGTGGTCCCAGCTACACGGGAGGCTGAGGCAGAAGAATCGCTTGAGCCCAGGAGTTTGAGGTTGCTGTGAGCTAGGCTGACACCATGGTACTCTAGCCTGGGCAACAGAGTGAGACTCTGTCTCAAAAAAAAAAACAAAAAACATATATATATATATGTGTGTGTGTGTGTGTGTGTGTGTGTGTGTATTTTACTTAAAATTACTTTCTCATATCCAAAAAAACTATAAAAAAAATGTTCTTGGAAATAATTAAACATGACCTCTAGACTAAATAATTTAATAAAATAAAAAGGACTAAAACATAACAGCATTCTAGGGGGTAGGGGGGCATTGGCAATATACGTAACCTTAACATTTGTACCTCCATAATATACTCAAATTAAAAAAAAACAGCATTCTATTAATACTTAAGAGATATCACCATTATTTTGAAATCAAGAACCCATAAAAGGTTAGATATAAAGTACCACAGAGCAAAATTTGATAAAAACTACCTCAGTGACTTAGTTTTACCTAGAGAAATTCAGTGCAAGATACTCTGAAAATGATTAGAATGACTATCCTAAACAGAACTAGTTGAGTCTTGTTTGTAAATGTTAGTGAAATAGGAAGTGATTCTGTCCTCATATATGATTACATCCACAGGCAAGATTTACCAACTACAGAAAATACCTATATACAATCATTATTTAATTTAGAAATAATTTTAGTTAGCTAATAAATTAAATTATATGTCTAAAAGCTGGGTACAAGGAGTACAGAATGCCACCAGTGTTAACATTTAATCTCTGTATACAATATATAATTTTTCTTTTAAGCAAGAAGGAAATTTAGTAAGATTTCCTTCCTATTGTAGCACATTTCTCCACCTGTGCTTCTGAATGACTCTCTGTGATTCACACTAGAACAGGATCTCTCAGACTTCTCAGATCTTCTCAGGTTCAAATGCATAAACTTGGCAGGGATTTCAATTTATTTATTGATTCCCCCCACACACATTCTCTTGCCAGTTTCAAGAACACATTTACTGATATTAATACTAACCTCTACCTTTTTAGTTCAAAATGTCACTATCATAAAAAAAATAGTTGATAACTCTGATACAAACCCCTGGGGGTGGGAAGCGTCATTGTTGCCTGGGAATTATTGTCCTGTTGTTGTTATATCTGTGTATCTATTCCTATAACTAGGAATATACACTCTTCAAGGACAAAGTCCCTGTCTTCTATATACCCTTCATACTCTGAAGCCCTAGTCGAATACTATGTACACAGAAGGTGTCAAAGATGTGCTCTGGGAACTGAATCCTATCAAGAGAGCACTGTTAAAACAGGCCACTGCCCCTTGCTTGATCTCCAGCTTTCTACATGGATGGACGTAAAAAGATGTATGTGTGGATGGATGTGTGTGTGTGTCAGTGTATTTTTCACCTGGTGAATAATGATTAATATAATCTTTACTCAGTCAATACAGGACAATAAAGATGGTATCAGCAACAAAAAGAATTAGTAATGATAATAATAAATAAGGTTGGGAAGTGCTGATTTCCTAATGCATGCTCTTTGGGAGACCTACTGTTTATAAATAAAGGACTTTGGTAGGGTAAGTTTATTTTGTTCTAATATTCTCATAAATCTATAAAGGCAGCATATATGAAAACTGAGGACCAGTGAGCAAAATTGCAATGCTATTAGTGATTACATATAACTCCACAGTGATGCCTCTATGGAAGACTCACTTAGCCAAAAAGTAGTGTGTCAGATCTTCATATTTATTTCCCTATACTCTCCTTCCTCCAATTCAAACCGCCGCCACCGTAACAAGGGTGAACATTCACACACTTACTTTTCACCTGGACTAGTGCAGTAGAATTCCTCATTCCAAACCATGTTTCATAATGCATTCAGAATGATCATCCTCAAAATCTTCTCTTATTATGATCCTTCACACAAAAAAAACCTTTCAAGGTGCTCAGGGTCTCTACGATGAGGCCCAAACTCCTTAGTCTATAATTCAAGGTCCTCCATGATGTGATCCTAGGCTCACCTCATCTCCTACTGCACCCTCAATGCTAGCGTCACACATTTTCCAGAACATATCACACCTGCTTCTGTCTCAGCTTCTACGCTCAAGCTGGTCTCTTTACCAGGAATGGCTTTCCTTCACAAATTCTTACCCAATAAAACTTCACTTGTTAAAACCCACAGTTCAAATGTCCCCTTCTCAGCAAAGCCTCCCTGAATATCTGGTCATCCCTAAAGTCCTTCATTCATTGAAAAGACATTTATTGAGTACTTATGCACCAGGCACTATATAAGTGTTAAAGATGTAATGATAGGCCAAATAAGTATGGTCTTTACCTTCATAGAGCTAATACATATCTCACTGGATTACTACAAGGACTAAATGAAATGAAATAGATAAAGCACTTAAAATAGTATGTAGTACAATCATGCTCAATAAATATTAGCTATTAGTATTGCTGCTTAACCATCCTGTCTAAAATAGTTGCCCTCCCATACACAGACATCACTTTATATCTTACCCTGGTTTATTTTTTCTTAGCATTTGCAACTACCTCTCATTATATATTTATAGATCTGTTTGTTATCTATCCTTTCCCCATTTTTTTAAACTACCGTAACCACAGTGCCTACAACCTGGCCCTTAGCAGCAGGTCAAAAATAGTCTCTATGCCAATGATTGTTACATTCTGTAGGTAGAGACAGATTCTAATAAAATAAGCTATTAAAAGTACAATTAATATGTATTCTGTGAGAAAGAGCTACGTAATAAAGATGGGTATGACCTACGTTTTTTTAAGGCAGGCAGAACAGATAGGGTTCTCTTGAGTTCCTTGAATTAAGAACTCCAGGATATGTCGAAATTAAGTAAGCAAGAGAGAGTACCACCACGGGTCATTTGAACATGCTGTTCCTTCTATCTGGACTACTCTTTCTATAACACAACTCCTATAATTTGATCCCTTAGTTCTCTACTTGAAAGTAAAATCCTCTGCAAAGTCATTCCTGAGTATCCCACTCCATTATGCCACAATTTCTCCTTTGTTAGTACATTGAGAATGTACCAAAACTCTTCACATTTAAAATTGTAGACATAAGATACAAAAGGCAGGGATCACATCTGTTTTACTACCTGTGATATCCCCAATGCCAACATAGCTGATGGCACTCCAAAACCACTGTCAGAATGAAAAGTAAGGACTGTAACTTAGACCAGTGGTTCTAAAATTGTGGTCCACAAACCAGCAGCATCAGAATTACATGGGTTCTTGTCAGAAATGCAAACTCTCAGGCCCTTCCCAAACCTAATGAATCAAACTGGGGGGTGTTGGGGAGAGCAAGTCCTTCAGGAGATTCTCATTTTGAAGTCTGAGAATCATCTTAAACATCTCAACTATTTAAACATAACATAATAGGCCGGGGGCGGTGGCTCATGCCTATAATCCTAGCACTCTGGGAGGCCGAGGCGGGCAGATTGCTCGAGGTCAGGAGTTCGAAACCAGCCTGAGCAAGAGCGAGACCCGGTCTCCACTATAAATAGAAAGAAATTAATTGGCCAACTAATATATATAGAAAAAAATTAGCCGGGCATGGTAGTGCATGCCTGTAGTCCCAGCTACTTGGGAGGCTGAGGCAGGAGGATTGCTTAAGTCCAGGAGTTTGAGATTGCTGTGAGCTAGGCTGACGCCACAGCACTCACTCTAGCCTGGGCAACAAAGTGAGACCGTCTCTCAAAAATAAATAAATAAATAAATAAATATAACATAATAAACATTTGACAAATATACAATATAAAGCTTTATAATAATCATTCATTCAACTCTATTTATTGAGTTCCTACTAAACATACTGCACAAAGAAAACAAAAAAAAGTAGCCTCTACAGACAATTCCTAGCTCATAATAAGCTAATATTTTGCCTATTTTCACCTCTCCTGTACATGTACTCTTACTCTGTGTGTCAATGGTAAGGAAAAATCAAGTTAGTTAGAGGCAAAGTCTAAAACGTAGGCCGGGCGCAGTGGCTCAAGCCTGTAATCCTAGCTCTCTGGGAGGCCGAGGTGGGCGGATCCTTTGAGCTCAGGAGTTTGAGACCAGCCTGAGCAAGAGCGAGACCCCATCTCTACTATATATAGAAAGAAATTAACTGGCCAACTAAAATATATATAGAAAAAATTAGCCAGGCATGGTGGCTCATGCCTGTAGTCCCAGCTACTTGGGAGACTGAGGCAGTAGGATCGCTTGAGCCCAGGAGTTTGAGGTTGCTGTGAGCTAGGCTGACGCCACGGCACTCACTCTAGCCTGGGCAATAAAGTGAAACTCTGTCTCAAAAAAAAAAAAAAAAAGTCTAAAACATAATCATGCCTAATATAACTGCTATGGTCTGAATGCTTGTGCCCCCTAAAAATTCTTATGTTGAAATCTTAACCACCAAAGTGATGATATTAGGAGGTAGAGCCTTTGTAAGTGATTATATCGCCAGAGCAGAACCCTCAGGAATGGGATTAATGCTCTTATAAAAGAGGCCTCAGGGAGCTGTCTTGCTCCTTCCACTATGTGTGGGCAGTGTAAAAAAAGATGCCATCTATGAATCAGGAAAAGAACTCTCACCAGACACTGAATCTGTTGGGGCCTTGATCTTGGACTTCTCAGCTTTCAGAACTCTGAGAAATAAATTTCAGTTGTTTATAAGCAGTTTATGGCTTTTGCTACAGCAGACTAAATGGACTAAGACAGTATCTTTCTAGCTTCATTTCCTACTATACATCTTCATTCTTGCATCCTTCCATGCTATATAAAAGTAATCCTGCTTCCTACAATGCATCCTAATTCTTTTTCACTTTCTACTCACATTCACATTGAAGCATTCTTTCTCTTCCCAAAATGATCTATATAAATCCTATTCATCTTTCAGGCCCAGCTCAAATGACACTTTGGGATCCTAAACACCCAAATAGGAGTACATAACTCCTCCCTAATTACTTATACATTTATTATCAGTGGGAAGGCTCACACTTCCAAAAATCTAGCAATTTGATGTCTTAGGGAGGATGGCTTGTTATTCTAAAGAGAATATCACCATACCTCATTAAATTTTATTTTTGCACCAAAAATAAGATTTTCAAACTCACTCTGAGTAGTCCAGTTGCCTCAAATTTCAGTTTAAGATTACACTTGTCAGGTGGAAAAATGAGACCATAAAGTAAATCATTCAAGCACCTAGTTGGCCTGAGCACTAGGAATAACAGGACTAAGTAAGGCACAGTTGCTGCCTATAAGAACTCATATTCCACAAAGAGAAAGAGGTAGGCACACAATAACAGGGTGAAGGGTTGTGAAAGTGAAGGAGACAGACACAGGAAAATGACAACCTAAAAATGCAGGAGCCAGCGAGTTAGGGAAAGTTCATAGATTAAATGATTTTATAGTAATCCACTTTCCTAAAGAACAGATGGAGGGAAAATAGAAACTGACTAACCTTCTAGGAGAATATGATTACAGGATTTAGTTTTGACTAGAATGTCTATTCCTCTCAGAGTCCAAAATTTAGCTTGTTGCATATGATGGAGCAATGTTTTCAATAAATGTACTGCAAACCACGTGTAATCCAACTCAATGAAAAAAACCAACTGAAGTCTCAACCTATTTTGAAACAGGAAGGAGAAAATTTGCAAATATAAGGTTCTCCCAACTAAAGCAGAAAGGGCAAAACAAATGAACCCTTTAGAAGGTATTAAAGAGGCTGTAACAATCTGACTGCCAAGCAAGCTGATTGTCAGTCCTCAAATGCCCTTGGTCTCTGCCTCCAAAAAAAACAAATCATTTGTTCTAAGTTATAATAGTCAAGCCTGTAAATAAATATTTTTAAATTTTCCAACCTGTACCTCCCCACTAAAAGATGCTAAAAAAAAAAAAAAATCAAAATATTTTTTAGCTACTTTTGTCAAAAGGCTAAATATCTCATAAGGTCACAGTATGCATGTGGGCCCTCACTTTATCACTGTATATATAACACACTATCTTTCAGGTTTTGCAACGACAGTAGGTAATAAGGCTTCCGTGCTCTCTTCAACACCTCAAATCTCCCCTTTCTCCAAAAACAAAAGGAAGAAGAAAACTACAAATCCCTATCTGCCCCTCTTACAGTTCCCAGGAAGCAAGAGTCCTCAAATTGTTCTTGCTTAGACCCCTGAATCCTGTAGAAGGAAATGGGGACAGCTGTGAGAGCGGGCGAGGAAGGACATCCAATAGGGGGGAGAGGAAATGTGGATGAGTGGACAAACGGGAGAAGGGATATGGAGAGGAGGGGTCAGTGGAGATAAAATGGTGAAGGGGGGGTTGAAAAGAGCAAAAAAACAGGGAGGAAATGGGAGAAAGGAGTAAAGATCACAGAAGAGAAAAAGATAAAATGGTAGAGAAAAAGAAGGAAGGGTTAGGGTTAAAGGACGCGGAGAGGGTGGCAAAGTGAACGCGAAAAAGGCTGTCACTGGGGTGATAAAAAAGGATGTCACTGGGAAGAAGATTAAGGGGGTGTTACCTAAAGGGCTTCACGCAAGCAGGTGAATGGGATACACGGGGAAGGAGGAGCTGGAAACCGAGCAGGCGGTAACGAGAGGCTGAGGGTGAAGGCAAGGAGCCTGAGGGAGACACCAGAGCTAGGGAGGGACAGGCCCGCGGGGACTCGGGTGGCGGGAGGGAGCTAGGGTGGCGGGCGGCTGCGGCTTGGGCAGGCCTCGCTCCTCACCATGGCTGAGCCGGTCTGGTCCTCGGGCATGCAGCCTCTGTCCTGGGTGCGGCGGCGGGCCGGACCGGAGCCCGCCCCCAGGCTGAGCCGGCGCTGGGGCTCCAGGAGGCTCTGGCGAGAGGCGGCTCCGGGCTCCGCCCAGGCCTCGGCCTCTTTCCCTCAGAAGCTAGAAGTGCAGCAGCCGCAGCCGCAGCCCGCACTGGAGCGCAAACCCCGCCCCCGTGAGGCTCCGCCCTGGCTCGCGAGGCGAGCTTGGCCCCGCCTCCTCTCGCAATGCGCAGACTCGACCGAGGAGTCCCGGCTCCAAGCCCAACCTCTGGCTTCTCCCCTCATCCCAGGCCTTTAAAGGAGCCATACACTTCAAATCCTCCTAGGCTCCCTATAAAAATGCGGAGAGCTTTAAGTATTACGTCATGACCAAAGACTAGCGCACCCTCTCGTTTCAGTCACCTATAAGCCCCTCTGCCACTTACCATCATTCTTTAAGGTTTTAGTTTCTGGTTCACTGTCATTCATTACTACTATTGTCATAATTCTTGGTGATTTCAACATTCTCTTAAATGATTCTTCCAATCCTCTGGCCTCCGAGATTCCTCTCTAGGGATAATCCTGTCGCTCCCATGCTCATGTCTTAGATCTTCTCATTAGCAATAATTGTAACCCCTCTATAATCTCGATTTTTATTCACCTAACGCTCCCACCGCAGCCTCCTTCCTGTCTAGCTCACTCCGTCTGATAATGCTCCAACTCCAAGAAACCCTTCAGCTCCGCTAAGACCCAAATTTATTGATCCTATCCAAATCCATCGATCCTACTACGTTTTCACTATTCCTCCTCACACTGCCCTCATGTCCTCGCTTTCTTCCTTAAGCAGCTTAAATTCTATTGTCCATCATGAAAATCATTCCGAGGTATTCATTTCTCCAGTCCTTCTGAGGAAATTCCAATCCTGAACCTGAAGCAAAATGGGGGAGGGTAGAGAAGAAACCCAAACCGTACTATCTGGTTGACCGACTCTCCCTAAATTTGATATCATTATTCTCAAAGGGACCCATAATGCTCGGCTGTACTACTACATTTCTCCAGTTTCATGCATTTTCCCATCCTCCTATATAACTATTTCACATCTTCTTTCTCTTTAAACCTGCAACATTTCCTCCCTCATGCTCATAACTGATAATTTGCTTCCAATTCAGTGAGAAAATGAAACAGAACATCTGTAAGTACCACCAACCCCCACGACTTCCAACCAACCCGTAACCCTGCTTCTATACTCTGCCTTCCTTTCTTTACTAGAAGTGAATTATTTTTCTTTTAGTTAATATCAAACCCTCCTCAGTTCTTCTCAAGAATCTGTGCTAAAAGATCCAGAGATTTTCCCCCCAGTCACAGACCTAAATTTTGTAAATACAATAAAAATTAATTACTACAAAAGATGAAATTTAAAAAACAGACATAAAAAAGGCAAGCCCCAATTTTTTTTTTACCTTCTTAACTATTTTCAAGTGTACAATTCAGTGGTATAAAGTACATCCACATTGTTGTGCAACTGTCCCCACCGTGAAGCTCCAGAACTCTTTTCATCTTGCAAAACTGAAACTCTGTACCCGTTCAACAATAACTTCCCATCCCTCTTCTCCCCAACCCCTGGCAACCACTGTTCTACTTTCTGTCTCTGTAAGACTATTCTAGATCAGATTTTTTACTATTAAATCCAATAGACATAATTTTTTTCTGTCATATCATTATAAAAGTTTCAAAATATTTACTCTCAACTGCCATCACAAACTAGTGACAAACCATTTGTAGACCATCATTAGTTCACAGATCACACTTTGAGGAGCGTTCATAACATAACAAGTACGTTCATAACATTTGATTTTCTCACAGAATCTATCCAGCATTCTCCCTCTCTCCTACACCACCATTTTTAAATTTTCTTTCTCATGGTTATACAAATGTGAATTTATTTCTTCCATTTTAAAACAAAAAATCCTCTCTCCACTCAGCTTGACCCTCCAGCTACTGCCTCATTTCTCTGTTTTCCTTTACAGCAAAATGCCTCACAAAGGTGACCTGTACTGTACTAGATGTCTTGACTTCCTTTTTGCCATTTTCTGTGGGAGGCTCTCCTGTTAAGCTTTTATCTCCTCCACTCCACTGAAATGCTCTTGTCAAGGTCACCAGTGATGTCCATTTGCTAACGCCAGTGAATTCTCAGTGCCCATGTTACTTGACCTAGCAACAGCACCAAACACAGCCCATCATTTCCCCCTCCTTGGCTACCGTAACATTCAACACCGGTGGTTCTCCTGTCTCACTGGCTGCTCCTAGTTTCTCCTCATTTCTCTGACTTCTAAATACTTCAAGGACCCAGAGCTCAACATTTAGACTTTTTATCTTTTCCATTTATACTCTTTGATGATCTTAACCCATCACATTACTTTAAATATGATCTATATAGTGATAACCTCCAAATTACACCTCTATTCTGAATTTCAGATTTATATGTCCAACTTTCAACCAAACATCTCCCCCCATATGTTTAACAGGCTGGCTACTATTTTTCCTAGTAGTCACTCAATAGACTTCCCTTCAAGTACTAATGGGCAGGAATAAACCAGGAAATAGCAAACAGAATAAGGCCACTAATATTAGCTTAGACCAATCAAGATTTACTCTCTGATCTAGGAGCTACTTTCCCTAAGCATCTGATGTTAGTGGAGGAAAATCACCATAAAAAAAATCAGGGTTTTGCCATCAAGAAATAATGGAGCTACAGTTGATGTGTAATCAATGAAACAATAAAAAATTCAAAAATGCACCAAATTACATGGAAATCTAGTGTAATAAAGATAGCATTTCAGGCCGGGCCCGGTGGCTCAAGCCTGTAATCCTAGCTCTCTGGGAGGCCGAGGTGGGCGGATCGTTTGAGCTCAGGAGTTCGAGACCAGCCTGAGCAAGAGCAAGACCCCATCTCTACTGTAAACAGAAAGAAATTAATTGGCCAACTAATATATATAGAAAAAAATTAGCCGGGCATGGTGGCACATGCCTGTAGTCCCAGTTGCTTGGGAGGCTGAGGCAGCAGGATTGCTTGAGCCCAGGAGTTTGAGGTTGCTGTGAGCTAGGCTGACGCCACGGCACTCACTCTAGCCTGGGCAATAAAGTGAGACTCTGTCTCA